>PVHX01018761.1:0-36116 GCA_004024805.1 Geosciurus inauris
CTAGTGTTTCTCTTTTTAAGGTTTCTTTGACCATGACAACATGAGCAATAGAAAAATTCTGCGCTAGGGAACTTCACTCCAGAGCTAACAGGAGACCCACAGAGTGCATTTGTCTGCAGAGACCCAGAACATTATGGGGTAGGTAATTAGAAATTCCAGAGATGAGGGCGAGACAGTTTTCCACATTCATTCACCACACACACACACAGAGACACATGCCCCAAACCTGTCACTCATTCTGTTGCTTCTAAAGAGGAACAATTTTCATGATTAAGATTCAGAAAAGTACAAACTAATTTATTTTAACGTTCTTATAACTATGTATGTTGTATAATTATACAACTATTAGAGCTGTAATGGTCCCCTAGTGGCTGCTTTTCCTGACCAAGACCCTAAGATTTACAGCTGGTTGCATCTCAGCCTAACCACTTATCAGCTGTGTCACCGTTAGCTGTGTGACTTAACCTCTCTGCACCTCAGTGACTCCTCTCAAAAATCTGAATAATGATACCATCCACACTGGTTTATTGAGAGGCTTAAATAGAAGATGCATTTAGCCCAGTGCCCAGCACCTAGCTGGCACTACATAAATGCTAGCTCTCTTCTTATTAATATTATTAAAGACATCCAGCCAAATTAGGCAGTGAGTTACTGGCAGAAGGTGGGGGCAGAAGGGAAGGTGATGCCTATGTCCACCGCATACCCCATGTGGCCCTCTCCAGCAGGAAGGAATCATGGTTTTGTGTCTTGTCGTGACTGGAATGACTGGTCACACGCATGCTCAGTGGGACTCAGCAACTGCAGAATGCTCAGTCTGCAGCTGCAGGACGATTATCTGCAATCATTTGCCAACAAAGATGCTGAGTAACCAGCCGAAGCACTGGCTTTTGAGATGATCTGTTTTCTCAGCCACGTCGCAGTCAGGAGGAGGAAGCTGCTCCAGCTATGGCTGTGGTTTGCTCAGCTCAGTGATCTTTAGCTACCACTCAGACATGCCAGTCACAGTAACATTAACAGCATCTTCGCTTGGGATAATTGCTGCCTCACAGGGAAAGTGAGTCATAAGGAGAATAAGACATTGAGGGTATCCTCCTGGTCAAATTGATGCTTAGTCATCCAGGGACTTGAGACAAATTTAGTCTCCTCCTGGAGGTTATTAACTTCCTGAGGTTTTAGGTATATATATATATATATACATGGGGCTGTCCTAGAGTAGGCATTTAATGAATATTTATTGAACAGAACTGAAAACACTTCATGCAGTTGTGCCAATTTATTCAACTATTGAAAATCATTATATTATATTGAGCAATGATGAGAGGTTCCAATCCACACACCTGGAAGAGCCTCCCTTTACTTTGATGCTGTGGGGTTGTACTGAAGCAAGAAAATGCCACATTGGTGGGCTGACAGGTGTGCTACTGAGGAACCAAGATACAGACCTTCATCCTGCCTTCTTTACAAGCACTAAAAAGTATACACAGGTGCTGTGCAAAACAAACCCCTCCTTATTCCAGCTTGCCTATTTTTCTTGTCCAGAATTATTTGGAGGAGGCTGTGCTCCAACCTGGCCGCTGGATACATTGCACAATCCACTGGGATGGCAATCACCTCATTGTTTAGTTACAAGCCACAAGAAGATAAAAAAGAAAGAAAGAAAGAAACACAGCACACACATACAGAATGAGGGTGGAGACTACACCATGATAATGAAAACCATTTGTTAGGATTTCACTCCTTTCCTTGTGAACCAGCCGTGTTCCTGGCACCAGGCCCCCAGCCTATGAAGGGATCTGCTTCTTCAAGGCCTTCTGGGACTTGTTCTGCCATTTCTGGTCTAAAGAGTGTTACCCTTTGTTCCTAGGAAGGTGGGCAATTGACTGTCCAGCTACCTGAGCCCAGTCACTGTGTCAGGCTCCAGTTCTCACCTTTGATTTTAGGGACACTGGCCCATCTGTGGGATTGTGTGATGGCCTGAGTTACTGTTATTATTATTATTAATATTATATTGTGTGTGGGGATTGAACCCAGAACCTTGTGCATACTAGGTGAGCAATGTACTACTGAACAACGCCCTCAGCCCTTTTAATTTTTGTCTGAGATAGGGTCTTGCTAAGTTGCCCAGGCAGGCCTTGAACTTGCTATTCTCCTGCCTCAGCTTCCGGAGTCACTGGGAGTATAGGCATGTGCCACCATGTCCAGATGGCCTCAGTTATTTGTAATCTCTATCTAACCCAGAGTTTTGGGTTAGTTTTTGTAAGAAGGCCCTTGCTATCTTGCCGCATTGTGTCCACCCATCTGTGTCCAGGACTTTCAGCCCTGCTTTCTTTGGAACTGTTGCTACTTTTCCTTCTCTCCACAGAACAGATTTTCATATTCCCAAAATATATAGATTAAAATATTTTAAGGATTAAAAAGCAAAACCAAATGAAAACAAAAATAAAACAAGCAAACCCCCCAAACCTTAAAACCAATAGAACAGTGTGTATCCACCAAAGCATGTTTGGCTTGTGTTGTCCCCAAGAGAGGAAGCACCTCAAAGGGCATGTGAAGTGGTAATGGGCAGAGAACAGTGCCAAATGTTCTCTGCACTTGTGTTCATTGAGTCTGAAGACCCATGTGCTTCTCCTCTCTCTTCCTACTTCTCAAATCATTACAGCATTTATATAAGTCTCTCAATGAAATCCAAAGAGCAGGGCAGCATTATCTCCAACAATCACTACCACTGCAGCCATCACCAGCCTGGCATTACCGCCTCCATCACCCCGGTGCTTCCTCACCACCGCTGTCCACCCACCACCCTTCACCACCACTAGCATGACCACTTCCACCATTTCACCATCAGTATTACCACCATGTCCTCCAAAAAATTAAAGAAACTTTTGGAGCCACTGAGGTCTGACCAATGTCCCACTGCTCTAGCCTCCTCTTCAGCCATCAGTCAAATCACCAGAGGCAGAAGAGAGCCAAGCTGGAGGTCATTTAGTCTCTTCTAGAGTAGTTCAATGAGTTGTTTTTAAGTCCATACAAATCCCAACTGAGTGGTGAATAGAGCTAGGTGTAGACAAATTTTCATGATTTCCTATGTATTCCATCATATTATTTTCCAGCCTCATTCTGGAAGGTGTTTTTTGGTTTTTTTTTTAGTCAATATTATATTTTTAATGGAAATACACATCGTTGATGATGACATTTTTTGGTGTAGACCTGGACAATTCTTAGAATTATCTCAAAAGATTAATATCCATAACTATCACAAGGACATTTATACTATAGATACATGCACACACACATAAACTGAAAAGCAAATAAAGAATTATGTACCTTGGCCCTCCAAAGTGAGGCAGGTTCTTTTGTTTGCCTGATGCAATCTACTAAATATAAGTACATGATATTTTGCAGACCAGTTTGAGTTTTTCCATTTCCTCATATCTGAAGACAAGTGGACTCTGTGCTTAGGGCTTTGCAGAGAGGGACCTTGACCACTCCCTTCAGCCTCCAGACCATCCAGTCCCATGGCAGTGATTGGCTCACACTTGTCAGAGGGGAAGTCCCTGAGAGTTAAGGCCAGGCCCTGAGTATGGCTCTCTCCTGGCCCTCCCACTCCAGAGGGAGAAGTGGCCAGCCAGCTATCTCAGGAGGAGGCCTGGCCGACTTGGTTCTTTCTGTCACTTGTTCAGACTGAGCAGGGCACACCTGCATTCTGGGCTACTAGGGTGAGTATATGAAAACTGAGTTTGAGTTTGGGCTTGTGGGAAGAAAGCACAGGGATGGGATAGAAGTCTCCAGAAGAGTTCCCTTAGGCCTATGGCTTAATTGATAAGGATAGAGTTACTGTTATTTTAGGTGTAAAATTAAAGGTAATGCAATGTGATGTGTTAAAATATGTTCAGCATTTCACTAGCAAAACCTGTGGGCTAGAAGTATACACAACTACTACCACTAATAATTTAAAAAACATGTGCCAGACACCTACACTAAGGGCCTTCTATATACTGTCTTTTAAAATGCTTGTTAAAAATCGTCTGAGGTGAGTATTATCTCCATTTTACAGAAGTATGAGTTCACATGGCCTAGTAGACGAGGCATGATGGACAAGGGCCCAAATCTCTAGCTCTATGATCTGCTCCTACTCTACTCTGAACGTTCACACTTCTAACCAGTTCAAAGGAGTAATGGTTTTGCCCTTTGGGTTTTGAACTGAAAGTATCAATTTTTGCTTCTATGATATGGATAACATATAGGTGTGATTCCACATATTTTCTATTCTTGAATTTACCTAATTGCTTTAAAAAATTTCTTCTGCAGATTTTCTAGTCTATAAAATATCTTGACTGCTCCACTTATCTGTCATGAGTCTTATTTATGAGCTCAAGGGAGCCCAGATACCATATTTCCTCCTCATTGAAATACTGCACCACCTAGGAATGGTTTTAGGAGGACCCACTATTCTGATAGAAATGTAGCCATAGAAGGCCAAGGCTTAGAAATACTCAGTTGCTCTTTGCTGGGCAATTTATAGAAATTAGAATGTGATTATTCTATTTACTTGCATACATTTTCTGGATAAGCTCCTATTTCTGAAATCGTGAAGAAAAACCACAAGCAAGTCAGGAGCTACTCACTCTGGGCTGGGGATGTGACTCTCTATTCGTTAGCTTTTTGGGTGTGAAGACAAAGCCAGAGGCTGATAGAGCCAAGTATAGTCTGTAAATATTTCCATTCATGGACATGCAATAGCAAACTATCTCATACATTTACAGGAAAACATCGAATATAATATCTTTGTTGAACTTAATCAGAACCAGAGTAGAATTCCAGGCGACAAGAATAGAAACTTACCCTAATGATTTCATTTTTAGTCCAAAACATACAGTGTTTCCTTTGTTTGCTCTTTTTGTCACTTTCTAAAACAAGAAAATGCCAAGCAATGACTTGGGTTTGAGGGGCGACTGAACAGAAATGCAAAGAGATGGAGGGGTGGATGGACATTCAGTGGTAAGTTCAATTTGGGAATTGTTACCTTGACTTCCCCAAATCCGCATGAATAAATCAGGATTTAATTGTTCAGGCTTCATGCTCTCAGTCGCGAGTACATCAGGTATAGAAGGAGGCAAAGAAGGAGGTTGAATTCATATATACATATACATATGTGTGTGTGTGTATTTTTTTAAGGCAGACATCTTGCTTACATTGCTTACAGGTGAAATGCCCTTGTCCTAAAAGAACAGAATCACTCTATGAAAGACATACAGGCCACCTAGCCAGAAGAGAAAATAGCTCCTTCTGATTGACTATATTGAATTGAGTAGTTGCTTTAATAGTAGGAATCATGCAGCTGTGTGTGCAGCAGACCAGTGCTTTTCATTGCAAGCACTGGGTAAAAATCAGGAAGTTTCTCTTGCCCACCAGTTCGTTGCCTCTAGAAACTCTTTAGAAGAGTTCGGGCCACTGTCTTGTTTTAGATTCTCAAGAATAGTGAGTATAAAGGTGAAAATCAATAAAAGGGCTCCATGCCAGTGAGCAATGGCTGTCACCTACAGGGTACTAGTGACATTTTGGAAGACACATCAGAAAGGCACACACTGGCTATTAATTATGCTGCTTGGCCCAGTCCCCACCTGGCACCATGGGGGATCTGACTAATGCTGGCACTGATGTTGGCCATGGTCCTGGTGCTGGATCTACTGATTACAATTGGGGGCCAGGCTGGGGCTAAGCCTAGGTCATGGACGTAGGCAGAAATGCCTTATCTCATTTCCCATCAGTTTGAAGCTTGATGAATGTTGTGGCAAGAATGGGTGAGTCTTGATCGGAGACACTGGGAGAAACTAGTGAGCTGGGATTTGCCCTACCGTTAGGAGACCTGATGTCATCATAGAGACACACTGAGAAAATAGGATGAGGAAGATGGAATTACAGTAAGAAGGAACTGAGAGAGGAGAAGAACGGGAAGAAGAGGGCAGGGACAGTAGATGAGAGGAGAAACAGAGGACAAGAAAACCATAGAGGAGAGTGGGGGAAAATGCAAGGAGGGTGGAGAAGGACATCCACAGGCAAGGGAGCAGTAGCAGCAGGAGGGAAGGCAGCCCAACAGAGGACCCTGGGACAAGGAGAACCGGGAGAAGGAGACAGACTGAAGAAAAGATTTTGAAGATGACTTCAACCCCAGCTCTGGTGAGAGGAAGAAATCACTGCACAAATCACAAACAGGCCCACAGTCCTCAGCCAGGACTGGTGAGATATGCTTCCTGGATTTCCCTAGAGAAAAAGCCCAAGCAGTAGGTAATCAGAGTCATTTAAAATAAGCAACAACTAGCCGGGCGCGGTGGTGCATGCCTGTAATCCCAGCACTTTGGGAGGCTGACACAGGAGAATCGCGAGTTCAAAGCCAGCCTCACAATGACGAGGTGCTGAGCAACTCAGTGAGACCCTGTCTCATAAGACACAGAATAGGGCTGGGGATGTGGCTCAGTGCTCGAGTACCCCTTAGTTCAATCCCTGGTACCAAAAAAAAAAAAAGCAACAACTCAACCAAAGGATCCAAATCTCATTGAAATAGCTTCTGGTAACCTTACAGGATAATCCTGATGATGTTTCAATTAATGATCTATTAGAATATGGTTTCTGTTAGAAAAATTCCAAATCCGCACCCAAACCCAATGATAGCATTGCCTTGGCAGAACGACACAGTGATTTCATCACATAAGTGAGGACAAGGCCACAATCCAGGCACACAGCATCTCCAACACCAAAGTCCTTCACCGCAGGGCCGCCGGGCTGGGCGTGCCAGACTGGCCCTTCAAATAAAATGAGATTGTATGACCTCACCATTATCAGATTCGGAGAAAATGCTTTGGAAAGAAATCATGAGTGGAAAGGACAAAAGGACAACATCAGGGGAATTGGGGTTTCCCATTGATGCTTGGATCCAGCTGGAGTTAGTTACTGTGTAAACTTTGTTTAATCAAATCCACTGTCATTAATAAAAGCCCAAACCAAATCCAAACACAGATAGATGATGATGTACTTGGATTTCACATTGCGTTTGCATCATTGCCTCACCAGGTGCCATCCATAAATCTGGGATGCAGCCTCTGGAGCCGGGGCTGCAGAGAGGCCATCTCAGGGATATGCTTCCACTGTTCCTTTGTGCCACTGTCGTAGCCATTTCCCTGTTGGGGCTGCTCTGTCAGTCAGTGCATGGGCTGAGGGAACCACAGCCTTTGGCCAAGTCTCCAGTCCTTCTCTTCCCCAGTGTGGTGAGTGCTAACAACAACCCAGGACGGTGAAGCATCTGGAAACCACCCCGTAACAAAAATGGCTAGAAGTAAGGCTGTTACACATTCAGGAAAACTTTCACAAGGCGACGGAGGAGAGCTGCTCTCCATCATGGCAGGAAATGCCACAGGGATGAATGAGAACAACTGGAAGAGGGGCAGGTGCTACCTCCACTGAATAGAGACATTCAGCAACAGGAGTGGGCTGCCAGTTGGGGCACAATTCCGCGCTGTGAACAGCGCTCAATTCAGGATATAGTGGTTCTTGTTACAGGAGCTTGAAACATGTCAGTTCAATTATATGCAATCAGAACCAACTTTTTAAAAAGGGAAGGAGGGAAGAAAGCAGGAAGGAAGCCAAAGAAGGAAGAAAGGAAAGAAGTAAGAGAAATATAGAATAAACAACAATTTAAAGAGTGCAAGTGATTCCACATAGCAATCACCAAATGAGTGTGTGAGGTGGAGACTTGACAAATAGGTGCCTACATAACATACCTGCTTCAGTCAGAGTTGGTTCCCACTAAACTGTCATTCTGGATAATATTAATATTAAAGATTTGTATTTTTTAAAAGCAATATGGTCCTTTTGTAAGCTAGCCATTCCATCCAATGCTTAATGGAAAGAAGAATAAGTAACCTGTTCCCATGATGGAGTAAAAAGGAGCTGGTTGGACTTATGCAGAGGCACTATGCTGTTCTCCAATGTGGTTCTTCCTAAGGGGTTTTCAAGGTAACTTTGGCTCTACTTCACAGACCTCTCCCGCATGACTTTAGAATGCTGCTCCTATGTGAGAACAGCTAGGCTCCACTGGATCAAATGCTCGAGAAGAGAGTCCTGTTGGCAGGGAGGGCAGATAGCTAACCTATAACAGAACAGTGCAGAGAAGGCTTCTGGGTGTACTGAAGCAATCAGGTATCCTGCAGCCATCTACCCTTTGCACTCTAAGGAGACCTAATATTTATTTATTTATTTATTTAGGTATTGGGGATTGAACCTGGGGTGTTAACCACTGAGCCAAATCCCCAGTCCTTTTCATTTTTTATTTTGAAACAGGGTTTCACTAAGTTGCTTGGGCCTAGTTAAGTTGCTGAGGCTGGCCTTGAATTTATGATCTTCCTGCCTCATCCTCCTGAGCCACTGGGATTATAGGAGTGTGCCACCGTGCCCGAAGGGACTCCTTTACTATGTGAACTAGAATTACTCTACCCTGTGTAACTGCTTATTTAAGAAGGCAAGTCTTGATAATATTATAATAAAACAAATTTTAGATAGATACTTAACGTTAAAGACAGGGAGAAAAGATAGGAACAAAATACAGTAACAGTTGAATTAAAGGATTATGAGTGATCGTTTTAAGCCTTATACTTTCCTATATTTTCTAAGTATTTGGTAATAATCCAAGAATACTTTTATAAGAAAATAATGTGCTTGAAATAATTTGACAATACTACATTTAAAACTGTAGACATATTCATAGTTTTCACCTATTAATTCCATTCGTGAAATTCTTTTGGAAAGGCTATACTTATGTACCCCCCACACTAAATGATGTGTAATTGCAAAATCAGAAGGCAAGTATTCACCAATAAAGGGATAGTTAATTGATTTCTTTGTGGGAAATCTTTTCCAGAACTTCCCTGCAGCCATTAAATATGAAAACTGAGATGACAATAGGGATGAAGGGCAATGCTTGTGATCTGGTGCAAGATGGGGGTGGGGGATAGGTGAGAGGAGAATGTGTGTGAAATCACTCTAGCCGAGGGAAATCATGTGTGTGGGAACGAGGCCTAGATGTAAATATATAAATGAAAACAGTTGCTTTGAGTGTTAGAACTTTGGGTGATCCCCTTCCTCTCTCCCTCATTCTCCAAATGGCTATAATAATGTTATAATGCCTTTATAATGAAAATAAGATTCATAAGCCTTTCCATATGTCCTCTCTGTAAATCCCTGAGGTGTAGGACTACACCAGATATGTTTTCATGTTAGCCTTCTCCCCATGGTGCCTAAATTGGGCTGTTTCATTTTGCAAAAGCTCATGCAGTGCAGCTGAGAAAGTGACTAGGTCTATTTGATGGTTGAGAATGGATGCTGGTGCAGGACTCTATCAACCTGCTGGGAGCAGCCTCTTTGTCTAGTCATTATAATCTCACATTGAACATAGAATGAGAAAACTGATGAATGGTCAGTTTCATATGTGTGGATGTGTGGATGCATTCCCCTTTTAGTATCCTTGGGCATGAAGGAAGGGAAGAAGCTGAGGACTCCTATTCTCTTTTATCTATTGTTGACTGAGGCTGTTCTGTTCTCTAAAGCTCACATAAGGTTTGGATATAATGTCAGTTCCTGATTATCTGTGCTATAGAAGGAAAAAATTAGAAAGAAACCACCAAGCCATTTGTAGTGCATATAATTTGGTTATGTTAGTCTTAGACATTGGGAAAAGGGGCGGGGAGGAGGGGAAGATTAGAAGGAGGAGGCAGGAACTAGAGATATTTAATACATGCGTGCTACTTGCTTGGCATAATACTAGGAGCTTTTCAGGGTATGGCTCTGAGGATAACTTCTCTTAAGCTAGAAAGAGAATGGTATCTAGTTCCAAAGCACAATAAACATTGCTTTCCATCCTCTGAGCACCTACTAGCTAATGGTTCATAAAATGAAAAATTCAGTTAACATCAGTCGAGAACTGACTTTAGCCACCAGGAGTTCTTTTAGTATCAGTGGTTCTCCACCAGGAGAACCCCTACCCCAGGGAACATCTGGCAATATCTGGAGACATTTTTAGGTGTCATAGGAGGAGTGCTATTAGCATCTAGTGAGTAGAGGCTGAGAATACTGCAAACAGACTATGAGGCCCAGCGTATCTCCCATCACAAAAAACATCTGGCCAAAACATCACTAGCACACAGATTGAGAAACCCTGACACATCATTGTAGAACCCAATGCAACTCATCTCCACCAAATTCACTTTCTCATTTGCTTATGAAATTAAGTTTCTGGGGCTCTGGAGAATTCTAAAATACTTATAGCATCAGAGGTGCTGTCTATTTACTAGTCATACAATTATGAACCACTCAGCATATGTAAATCAAATGGATATGCATAAAATCTGGATGACAACGCCAAGTTTAAATCTGAAATTTATGAAGGGAGTTTACAGTGAAATTGCCAGCAAGAAATTAACAACTCCCCAAGTGTTACCAATTGTGGCTAACCCTAATCTGTATTAAATTCTACAATGAATAGCTAAACATTCACTTGATTCCCAGGATGCCCATATGTAAAATCAAAGACTTGGCTGTTCTCTCATTATGAGGTCCAATCACTAAGTTTCAAGTTGTAACACTTAAGCTGTGTCCATAAGTAGAGGGTAAATTGCTTTCTTTCACTGTGGCTTGTCATTGGGAGAGACAGTGTGCATTAAATTAGTTACTTCTGTGGCATTAAGACAACCCCTAGAAAACTAGAACCAATGGATTATTAAATATTTTGTGGTTCACCATAATTTTGTAGGCATAAGATTGTACCCATATTTGAGATTCTTAGAATTGCAAAACTAAAAAGGAGTCAAGGAATCACCTAGTTTAGTCTTTAATTAGTCAGCCTAATATACATTAGATCTAATATACATCTAATATACATCTAATATACATTAGATGAACTATTATGTGTCTAATCCCATGCTATAGATAATACTAGACAATTATGAGACACAAGTCTTATCTTTAGTAATAAAGAATATAAGTGGAAATAAGACAAATGCACAGAAAATATTTACTGAAATTATTTTATACAGACTGTCAGTAATGAGGGTCCAGAGAGGCCTGCCTCACATGAAAATGATGATATTTATGTACATGTTTATCTCCTCCATTACGTTGATACTACCAGCATGCCGCAATCTAGACACTTTCTTCTTTGTATTTGCCTCCGTGTCTAGGCAGAGCCTGACCTACAGAAGTCAGCTAACAAACGTCCACTTACTAAGAGAATGAATGATCTCTCTAGGAAGATTCCAGTGATCTTGGCCTTGAAGTCACTGGAATGTTCAAAGCAGTGCTTCCCACCCTTGGGATGTCAAAAGAGGTTTGGTGAAACAAAGGTTCCATGGTTAAGCACATTTGGGAACTGTTGAGTTAGAAACAGCTTTCTCTGTTCAGCTTTCCACGTGCCAGTAGGCTATGAAACTCTCCTAGAAGATACTTGAGGTCAAACTTATTTCACTGTGGAAATGTTATTATTAATATTTTTAACTGAAAATTTGGCAACATATATGTGAATCTATATACCAAAAATTCATTTTCAGAAGTCTAAACCATCCAAGGAACATGGTTTCTTGAATTGACCAGTGCTTTGAAAACAAGTGTAACAGTTGTGAGATGGTGATTTGGGGATTTTCCAGAGAGAGAGAGAGGGACAGGTTCTGTCCCTGTAAGTGAATCCTGTGTGGAGGAAAGATCCAGATATGCTTTATGTCTTACTTCAGGAGCTTTTGGAAGTGGCCTCTTTGCAGTTCTGGTTTGGAGAGTCCTGCTTTGTTCTGTTCTAATGGTTTGAGCCATGTATGCATTTTTTAAAACAAATATGGATGAGTCTTTTCTTACTATTCCCAATGGGCTTATACTTTTACTTTTTAGATGTCTGGTGCCTGAACTGCTCGATTGGGTTTGATGAGTTCTCAACAGACTGCTGGCTCCGGACCCCTGGATGATCTGAGACAGCTGCTGTTTGCTTTTCTGTAAATCTGTACTTGCTTTGATTTTAGTGGGTTTCCTGGCATCATTTCCAAAGATAAGAATCGTTTATCAGCACCAACCCACTAAAAAGGTAAAAGCAAAAATACCCATCATATTAAGTTTCTTTACCTTAATAAAGCCTTTTTTCTTTGGTTTCATATATCTTTAAAATGTACAATTGTTTAACTTTTTCTGATCAGCTTTTGAAATGAGTCTTCCCATTGCCAAAGGATTTTTATTAAAAGACAAAGTGGTCTAAAAATAACTGATGATGACCTGGGGAGTTGAGTCACGTTCTATTGCCATCAGGAGAAAATATAAGAAGACAATGACATATTTTGTGAATTATTTCTACTTAAACGTGTGAGCCTAAGGAAATACTGGAAAGCAGAGCTGCAAGTAGCTTTTGATTTTAAGATAAATCTGTAAATGACTCCTAGTACACAGTGTTCTAGTCTCACTTATAGCCCTGAATTTTGTACAGCTTAGGCTTTACCTGGATTTTTTCTAAAGAAGCTGGCTGTTGGAAAGACCTCAGTGTAGCACAGCTTTCCTTGACCAGGACCTGGGGTGTGTCTTGAGTATGGCATGATGGAAAGACCCCAGTCCATTACTCAAACAAATGGATGTGATTCCAAAGTCAAGAAACAAAGTTGTCTGGGTCTGTAGAAGTGTAGCAGAATCAGACAGGAGCAAAAATTTTGGTGTGTCTGAGTCACTGTGGTTTGTCTACATGGTTCTGTGGCAGACGAATGGCATAAACCTTCCCTCCAGGACAGACCAGTGACCTTAGTGGCTGAGATCTGATGAACCCTTTGGTTACATTTGCTTCTACTGCTTTCCCCAAAGCTTGGCTCTGCACACTCAGGCCTGGCAAAAGGTCGCTGTGAATGGCCCTGATTGTGACTACACCTCCCTGTTTTTTCCATCACACAAAGCTCTGTATTTTTTTGGAGGGGTGGGTACTGGGGATTGAACTCAGGAGCACTTGACCACTGAGGCACATCCCCAGCCCTATTTTGTATTTTATTTAGAGACAGGGTCTCACTGAGTTGCTGAGCACCTTGTCATTGCTGAGGCTGGCTTTGAACTTGTGATCCTCCTGTCTCAGCTTCCCGAGGTGCTGAGATTATAGGCATGCGCCACTGTGCCCTGCTAGCTCTGTGTTGTTTTCTTCCAAGAGTTGCCGCCTAAGTTCTAATGAAATGCTGGGGCTCTCTTCAGAAAATCAACAAATCCTTGGGGCACAATGCTTCTGGTAATGTGAACTTGATTGAACTAGAAAATGTGTGGCTAGTGCTTGGAAATCATTCAGTTTAATTCAGTCCACACGTAAGGAGCACCTGTGCCATGCAGGTGCACCATGCTCAGAACTGCAGGGATGACAGAGGTGAAAAATGCTGGCCTAGCAGGAGCAATAGACGAACACCCACACGACTCAGCAAGTACCGAATGACAGTGCATTGTTGTGGGGCACAGTGGCACACACCCGGAGTCCCAGTGGCTTGGGAGACTCATGCAGGAGGATCACAAGTTCAAAGCCAGCCTCAGCAATTTAATGAGGCTCTGAGCAACTTAGTGAGACTCTGTATCAAAATGAAAGATAAAAAAGTCTGGAGATGTGGCTCAGTGTTTAAGTGTCCCTGAGTTCAATCCCTGGTACAAAAAAAAAAAGTGCATTGTTGAATCACTCTTAGCACCTACTTACTACAGGACAAGGCATTGTTCTAGAGACAGGGGATGCAGTTATAAACAGAATAGAAAAATTCTCTATAAAATGAAAAAATAGCCAACAATCCGGGTGCAGTGGTGCATGCCTGTAATCCCACTTTGGGAGGCTGAGACAGGAGAATCATGAGTTCAAAGCCAGCCTCAGCAGCAACGAAGTGCTAAGCAACTGAGTGAGACCCTGTCTCTAAATAAAACACAAAATAGGGCTGGGGATGTGGCTCAGTGGTTGAGTACCCCAGAGCTCAATCCCCGGTACCAAAACAAATTAAAAAATAGCCAACAAAATACCAATTGCTGATAAGTGCTGGGAAAAAAAAGAATGGTAAACAAGCTGAATTATAAGTTGGGGAAGGCAAGTTTGGTCAGGAAAGAACTTTCTGATGAGGTGATGCCCAGTGAGATATAACTGAAGTGTGGGAGAGAGATATGCAGAAATGTGGAAGAACATTCTAGGCAGAGAGTGGCCAGTGTAAAGTCCCTGAGGTAGGAACATATGTGGCTGAGACAGAGTGGTAGGAGGTGAGATCTGAGTGACAACTGAGGCCAGCTCTTACCGAGCTTTATGGGCCCTGGAGAATTTAAACTGATTCTGAAGGAAACAGGAAGCCAGGAGAAGATTTTGAGCACGAAAGTGACATAACTTAATATAGCTGAGCATGCACAATGGGGACCCAGGGTAGAAACTGGAAGATGGGTTAGGCAGCTCCTGCAGTAATCTGAGGGAGAGGGGGCAGTGTTCTGAGCTGTGGTGGCAAAGTAGGGGAAGTGAGAGGACACTGTAAAAAGGGTATGTTGAAGGAAAGAGGCCATGAGGATCTTCCTCGTGGACTGTGATGTGGAGCACTGAGGGAAAAGGATAATCAAGGAGACTCCAAAGTTTTTGACATCCAGCTGGATGGAGGTGCCATTTATTGAGATGCAGAACACTGGAGAGGAGCTGACTTGAAGGGCAAGAATCAGGAATTTAGGTTGGGATGAGCTAAGTGGATATACCTATACATTAAAATCCCATATACAGGGATACATTATATTGGACATAGAAGTGGAGAGTTTGAGGAGGGAGTTGATATAGAAACCCGAAATTAAGTCAGACGTCAAGGGCTATAAACATAAGTTGGGGAACTATCTAGCTTAGGGACTTGTCTGCAGTAAGAAGCCTAAAGAATTAGCTCACTGAGATTTATTGTACAGTTTCTGATCTTCATTCTTCTATACATGAAATTAAACAAGCTTCCCCTTTCTGAGAACCCTTCAAGCCCTGCTGTCCTTTCCCTGATTAGTCTCTGGAAGGTTCTTGAAGGCAGAGACTCTGTCTTATTATTCAGTTTCCTATCCCTATACTGATGAGCACGCACCTTGCACATCAAACCATTATCAAGTACCTATACATGCCTGGGGCTGGCTGGCATACTGTGGGACATTATGAAGTAGTCTAAGGACCAAGAGGGAGTAATACCATTATCTATCAATCAGTCAAGACCATCTGACAGAGTGAAAAGAGACAGGTGAGTGGTCAGGTCTTAGAGGCTAGTCTTGACTTTGCTGCTCTGTGATATTGGGTAAGTCACCTGTCAAAAGACGTGGAACAATTATTTCTAAGGTCCCTTTCAGTCCTAAATTCCTGCCATGATGGATTAAGCATCACCTGGAGGGTAGCTGAGTAGAGTCCAAAGAGTCAATAGATGCTGGAGGTCTTGAGCCGGAGCCTGGATATTTATGTTTTGCACTCATATCTATCTCAGATTAATTCAGAAAGTAATTGTTTTCTGCTCATTTGACTGCTTATTTTTTTTTGCAATTCTTGTTGTCATCTTTGAAAGAAAATATAAATGAAAATGTGTGTTTGTGTGTGTGTGTGTGTGTGTGTGTGTGTATATATATATATATATATATATATATATATATATGCACACAGAGAGAGAGAGAGAGTGCTAGATTAATGATAGCTAAAATTTGTCCAATATCTCATTGTCAGCTATTGTGGTAAGTATTTTAAATGGATTATCTCTTTTAATGCTCATAATAGCCTGATGAGTAGAGTTATTTAATATTTTACACAGAGGAAGAAACTGAAGCTATATATTTATTTGCTTAGGTAAATCTCAAAAATCAACCAATCTACAAAGTCTAACTTAATGTTTTGCCCAGATTACATAATTTTAACATAGAAAAATCTCAAAGAAACTCAGTATAACTTAAACTTTTAAAATTGAGAGCAAGTGAGTTTATTAACTATCTAGCATTTTAAGATAATTTTTTCCTTAGGTATACTGCATGTTTAAAGAAATATTTCTACATAAACTCTGGATTTTTTATGACAAGTTGAATGCCATTTAGAAATTGAGTGCAAATTCCTCAAACAGGTATGCTCGATTCCACATATACCATATTATTTTTTACTCCAATCTCATCTAGTTAGAGATAACTAATGTTAACATTTAGGGCACATCCTTCTAGAATTATCTATCATATTCAAATCTATATACAGTCATCTCCCCTTATCCCTTGAGGATATGTTCCAAGACCCCCTAGTGAAAGCTTGAAGCTATGGATAATATTGAACCCTATATATACGGTGTTTGTCCTATGCATACATACATATGATAAAGTTTGTAAATTAGGCATAGTAAAATATTAACAATAATAAATGATAATAAAATGGCATAATTATAACAATCTACCATAATAAAAGTTATGTGAATGTGGTCTCTCTTTTACTCTTAAATTATCTTATTGTACTGTACTCACCCTTCTTGTGAGATGATACAATATGTACGTGATGAGATGAAGTGAGGTGAATGATATTGGCATTCTGATGTGATATTAGACGGCCACATAAGGGGTACTTGAACACAAGCACAGTGATACTTCAACAGTTGATCTGATAACTGATTTGGCTACTAAGTGCTTAACAGCAGGGCAGGGTATACAACATGGATACGCTGGACAAAGAGATCATTCATGTCCTGAGGGGCTGGAATGGGATGTTGCAATATTTCATCAAGTTACTCAGATGGTATGCAATTTAAAACTAACAAAGTATTAATTTCTGGAATTTTCCATTTAATATTTTCAGATCATGGTTGACCTCAGGCAGAACTATGGAAAATAAAGCTGTGGCTCGAGGTTGAACATTGTACTGCTTTAGCTATTTAAACATGTGCCTGGGCCCTCAGAGTGTATGGTTGGAGAAGAGAAGACCTTTCTCTTGTCCAGTTGGTAAAAATACAGTTGTGCATCTGAGTGAGGAGATGGAGTCAGGGCTTTTGTAATTTTCCAATGTGATGGTGCTTGCATGGCATTCCCATCTGTTTGCAGGGCAGCTCTGAGTGCTGTTGCATCTGATTTCAATAAGCTGGGCAAGCAGTTCCATCCTCCAGCGCCTAAGCAGGCGGGCACATCTGCTCTGCCTCCATGCTCAGAAGCCAAGGGAAAGTTGGTCTGGTGGAGTCCATGGTCCAACTCGACAACAGAAGACAGTAGTTGCTGTTGGATCCTTTCCAATTCCTATTGAGGTCAGGTTTTGACCCCAAGCCTTTCAGAGCATAGAAGCCAGGCTGGTATTGTTCTTTATCATTAGTTGTGTTTGTCTCAATTAGAAAAAAAAAAAAAAATCTATGAAGTCTGGATGCAGAATTCTCTAGTCTGGAATTCCTCCCACACATGGAAAACAAGACTCAGTGGAGGAAACAATGCCACTGTGTTTGTCACCCACGTGTTTTGGGATCTGACCACAGAGAATAATTTGCACTTTATCACAGCGCTCTTCACCTGGAGTTGATAAGGAGTTACCGTAGAGCCTGGGTCAGGGGACCACACAGTCAGGTGACTACGTGGCAGCAAAGTAAACACTCGGAAGCTCTCTGTGGGACTGGAAATGCACCCCTGCCTTTGGCAGGAGTCTCATGTTTACTGTAACATGTGGGTAATTATCAGCAATAAGACGTTTTATTGAACAATATTTAGACAATGAGCATAATAACATAAACAAGTTAATTATTTCTATGTGAATAAGGAAAACATCCCTTCATCTTCAGACCACAGACATTTCAGTGGAGTAACTAATAGCCCTGTGCTGACCGTAGGTGACATCGTTAAGTGGGTAACAGAGGTCATTACTGTTCCCTCCCCACAGGCTGCCCCTCTCTTGAACCCCAACATAAACTCCAGTTCCCCTTCTTTGCTCTTCCTATTCTCTCTGGGGGCCTCCTCCCATGGACTGTACGGGCTTCCAGGGTTTGGGCTGCAGCCAGGCCATGTGGAGGCTTTGTGTGAATTAGAAGAGGTCTTTCCATCAGGCAGATGCAGCTCCTTACCATGCACAAGGTTTGGTGGGCAGAGATTCCTCTCATCCCCTCAGCTTGATACCCTGGAGGACACAGCCTGCACTACTGTACTGTCCCTCTGCCCAGGATCCCTCTGCAGAAGATTGGATAGTGCTTCTCTTCCAAACTGTCTTGTTGGCTCCCAGTGGCTGGGCCAGGACATTTTACCTTGTCAGAAGGGTCAGGGAATTCTCTTGGGCCCCAATTCAGTGCCAGGAAAGGCAGCAGCATGTGGCCTGGGTCAGCAGGCCATCAGTACAGTACAGTACAACAGAGAAAGGGATACAGGGAGGGAGCAGAGCTTCTCTTCAGGGCACCTGGGCACTTCTTTTCATGTCCACCTGCCTCTGTCTGTCTGTCCACTCTGAGTCAACTTCTTCCCTGATATATTCTGGGATCTCAGCCACCCTCTCGCTTTCATTGTCTTCTCTGGACTCTGAATTCACAAGACCTTCAAATCATCACCCCTTTTGTATCACACCTCCCCAAACAACCCTACCTACTGGCCCTGCTCACCCGCAGTACTCCCTCTACTCACTTCTGCCTACATCCCATTTCAGGTGTGCAGCTTCATGATCTAGGAGTGGACTGGGGACTCGGTGTCAGGAGCTGGGAGTGCTACTCTCCCATCGCATTCAGATTTAGTTCTGGGCCAGGGAGGAGAGGCCTCCTGGAGACTCAGTTACCCTGAGTGGTGGTGACTCTGGGTCCAGAAGAGCAAAGGGCTGCGTTTTTGTAGTGCAAGGGATGCCTTCTCCAGCACAGGCTGAGAGGGCAAACCAAATGCTCATAAAGAAGAGAACCCTGTTCAACCTGGATGCCCTGCTTCTTTTCCCATCCAGACCCCTGGCCACGCTTTCCTTCTAGATTCTCCATTCTTAGCCCTGTCTGCCTCAGCACACCCTGCCCCATCACACAGCCACTGTCTGTTCCCCTCCATATTCTGTGTACCATACACATACACTCAAAACCACACACACATACATGCAGATACACATAGGTAGGCACATATAGGGACACATGTACACACATGTATGTACACACAGGCACCCACATCACACAGTATGCACACATACCCTGTAAACAGAGGTGTTGCCACCGTGAAACCTCCATCCCACGCTTGCTACCTGACAGTCTTCACAAGAACTCACAACTTGCCTTTTCATTTGGTAAATCTCTTTAGAGAACTGGCCAGGGAGTGGAATGTGAAGGTGGTGGAATTGATTGCTTTAACACTTGACCACATCACACATAGTGTGAACTCTAACCCCTTCTCACCTGGAGCCTCCTGTGCCTAGAGACAAACTGCAAAACACAGTGCCATCTCCTACCCCTGTGCCCTTGGCTGGCCTCGAGCCCTTGTTCTGTGCCCCCAATGGCCTGCATTATATTAAGGAGGAACAATGTCAGCCTAGCAGCCTCAGCCAGGCCCCAAATTCCTAAGGGGTCAAAGTCTTACTCGAGATCCCTGGCCAAGTGTCTCATACAGTGCTGAGCAGGCGTGGGTGGTTGATAAATATCATTAGATGGCAAGGGGGTGACGAAGACCACAAGAACAGGCTCTTTCTTAGCGGGTTGGTATTAACTTGTTGGGGTGTCCTGGATCCCAGGAGAAGCCAGATGGCCCAGGGTCTGTAATAAACAGCTCAAGGACCAAGTCACATGTTGAGAGGTGCTTGTAATTTCTGCTGGAGGGAGACCAGGCATTTGGCTGAAAGGGCACTGTTTGTGCTGCCGACTGTCAGGAAGCAGGTGGAATATATGAAGCCTGTGGAGCTGGTAAAAATGACTCTCCAAAGTTGGAGTTGGGGGAAGTCTGAATTTGTAGCATCTGTTGCTTTCTGTGGTATGAATATGCCCACTATGGCCAAATTCAAGTTACCATGTGACCTCACAGAGTGCAGGGCTAGGAAGAGAAGTTCACAGCGAAGCAGGTGCAAGTCCGTGTGAGCTGGCTCCAGCCCACCACAGTAAAACATTTCCCTGGACCAGGAAGGAGGACTTCCCTCTATCTTCAGAGCATCTGTCCTCTTTCCCCTCCTGTCTACCTCTCAGATCTCAAATGAATCATGCCTTCCTCTGGGAAGCCTGCTGCCTGCCCCCGACTCACACCATCAAACAGTGTGTGGATTCTCTTTCCCAGCACTTAGAACCACTTCTTTTTTTTTCCCCTTGATCACCAATCAATCACAGGTTGCCCTCCTAACTAGTCTGTAAGCCCCATCAGGAGTGCAGGAACTGCATATGAATTTTGTGCACCAAGGTATCTTGGGTTCCTGGTATAGCCCCTGGCACAAAGATGGTGCTTGATAAATAGTTAATGAAAGGTTAAAAGGAAGAAATGAACTGAGACCTAAGTGGTGCTCTGCTACTCACACTGTGACAGACACTTCATCCAATAGATTTTGGGTTTTCTTTCCTACCTCTCCCCCACCCCTGACCCCGCCATCTATTTTAACAAGGACTGCATGATTTCTCACGATTCTTTCAACTTTACCATTCCATGGATCTTTGAATCAGAAAGGAACTGTAATTTTTAAAAATACTTCCAGTGGCCTCACTGCCATTTCTACTTTTGTGTGGAGTATGCAGTGTGTGTGTGTGTGTGTGTGTGTGTGTGTGTGTATGTGTGTCACAGGCACAGTCAGGGGCAGATGGCAGAAGCAGGCAAGAGAAGACAAGAAGATTCATAATAAATTGTTTTCACTTCCTTTTTGTGACCAAGACTATAAGGTCATGGAACAATGTGTGTGACAGCCAGCCCTGTGATACTAGATTCATCCCAGTGATTTTTTTCCCACAATGGCTGAAGTCTTCCTTGGAATTAATGTTAAAATAAGAAGTGCCAGTCAGATGACAACTTTTTATCCCTCATGAACAGGTATAATCCTTAAACATCCTTATAGTCTCTAAAGCCCAGAACGTGTGCACACAGTGAGGACATTTAATTATTCACTGGTGAAAAATAAGCTTTAAGATAGGCAATATCCGCTGGGTGCAGTGACACATGCCTATAATCCCAGCTAGTCAGGAGGCTGAGGCAGGAGGCTCACAAGTTCAAGGCCAGCCTCAGCAATTTAGCAAGGCCCTCAGCAAGTTAGCAAGACCTTGTTTCAAAACAAAGCATAAAAAGGAGGGCTGGGGATATGGTTCAGTGGTTAAGCACCCACTGGGTTCAATCCCTGGTATGAGGGGAAAAAAAAGGCAACATCCTTGCAATAAGAATTTAAGAATTAATCCTAACTACCAACATTGGTGGAACCAAAAAGTTTCTCCATTTTTATATGTATGCTTAGGAACACAGACAGAAAAGAAATGCTCTCACAATATCTCTAAGTTTTGGTAGCTTTGATCACAAATGAGACACCATAAAAATTATTTCTGTCCAAGGAATCTAGAGGACAGTTGTCTTTTTCTGTCCTGGTCCAGCACTTTCTGGCAGACCTAAGGGCAAAAGTTAAGTTCTGTGACTGAATTAAATTCCTTTCCAGGGCATGGTTCCCTTGCTTTTTTACATTCCAAGAATGAGGTCTGAAAGCCAGGTGGGATCAACTCCAGGCCTGTAGTAAGAAAGAAAAGGGGCTGTTCCCTGCCTATGCATAGCTTGACATTGCCTTTTCATGGAACAATGCCTCATGGAACCTGTGAGGAGTGGTCCCCAGAAGTCTGTGGAAGCAGCTTTTAGTAATTGCTCTGTAAAAGGGAGAGATTGTTGGGGTGGGGGCTGCATTGTCTCTGCCTAAATTCTAGAATAGTGCCTTAGGAACCCAGGTTAGGCCTATGTAGTAGCTTGACAAGAGCAAAGAGATGGTAGAGGAACTAGCCGGGGAAGACTGGTTGTGATAACAGTAACAAGAACCACAAGAAAGTTCTATGTTTTAGCCGGGTGCAGTGGCACAAGCCTGTAATCCTAGCACTTAGGGAGGCTGAGACAGGAGAATCGTGAGTTCAAAGCCAGCCTCAGCAATGGCAAGGTGCTAAGCAACTCAGTGAGACCCTGTCTCTACATAAAACACAAAAAATAGGGCTGGGGATGTGCCTCAGTGGTTGAGTGCCCCTGAGTTCAATCTCTGGTACCAAAAAAAAGAGAAAGTTCTATGTTTTGAGGCTTATGTGCCTAGTGCCATGTTAACCATTTTATAAGCATTGTTATGTTGAGTTATCGCAACAACTTCACTACCCCATTTTATAGGTGCCTTCACTGAGGTTTACTCCACAAGTGAGCAGGAAGTCACACCTTGATACCATGGCATAAACCTTCTGTAAGCCCAGCTGGGAGCGGTGGCGCAGGCCTGTAATCCCAGCACTTTGGGAGGCTGAGATAGGAGAATCCTGAGTTCAAAGCCATTCTCAGCAACAGCGAGGTGCTAAGCAACTCAGTGAGACCCTGTTTCTAAATAAAATACAAAATAGGGCTGGGGATGTGGCTCAACAAAACAAAACAAAAACCTTCTGCAAGCCTTGCATGGGGGTTTCCACATGTTTTAAACTCCACCCCCTTGCCCTCTCACTTCACAAAGACCTCCAGCTCCAAAGGATTTCCATGACTCACTGACTATTGTCTGCACTTTACTTTCTAAGATTTTACTCACATAAGGAGGATGGTTGCCATTGGTTGGACAGCCTCATGTGCCAAGTATTATGCTAAGTATGGTATATCTTCTCTCCTTTAATCACTATTTTATAGGGAGGTATTATTATTATTCCAGTTCCACAATTCATTAAACTGAGACTCAGAGGGAGTTTACGTCATTTATTTAAAGTGGCAATTGGCAGGAAGGAAGGACCAAAAGGCCAGTCATTTGCCTGCTGCATTGTCTGAGAGTGGTTTATCACCTTTTAACAGAGATCATTTGATGGCTGCTCAAAAGCATTTGCCCCTGGGACAAGCATCAATCAGTCTGATCTTTTATCGCCCATGTATGTCTTGGTATGAATGAAGGTTCAGATATCATGTTTTAATGGAGAAGTTGGAGGACATGAAACCCGTGTATACCAAGAAGGGGAACTAGTGATTGAAGGGGGGTGGAAGACAAGTTGGCAGAGGGGTTCTATGAATGAAAAGTCAGTAAGGAATGTGAACAGTTCTGGAGACTAAGGGATGGATGGTCAGCCTGGGGGTGCTTTATAATTTCTGAGGCAGAGTGACAGACAACCTCATTGCCCCAGCCCTCCAAGGCACATAGTGCCCAGCAGCTATGAGACTATGTCTGCAGAAATCCATATTTCTATGGACTGAGTCAGGGCTAAATTAGACATGATGGTAATCCAACACATCTGAATTTCATCACCATTATATCACTCTTTAGACCTTGTAAATTTTCATAATAATATTTTTGGTAAGTTGGAGTAAACTGGCTACATCTGAGGTGTGTTACTTTAAATCTACATTAACAGATTAATAAAATGAGGTGTTGGCCAGCTAATCTCATGTAGTCATCTTCTCAGAAGTATCCAGGCAGCAAAATGCACCACAGTCATGAGTGGTCATCCTGAGGTGGCCCTTAGAACACAGTCCCTGACCATACCCTATCATCCCTTGGCAAAAATGTTGAGAAAGCCATAGTTCTGTATCTGAGGCTGGGCATGCTTCTATCATGGGTGACTCCAAGATCTGCAAACCCCAGAATCTGAGTCAGAACCCCCATTTCATCTCCCTCAAGTCTTGGACATCAGTATCATTATTAGGACTAGCTGATCCAGGAGAGGGCAGAAAACCCTACCCATTGCCTGGCAGGTGCTAACCACCATTATATGTGGTTTTACTGAAATGACTGATTTTCAGTGAAATGCAGGACTCATATGGGGTGATGGGTCAGAGTGTTTTAGAATCAAGACTATTCCAGACTGCATTTTTCATATAATGATCTCACATGCTACCAACTCTATATAGGCCAGAGTGCCTGCACAGAACACATTGTCTGCCTGGCTGCATAAAAAGTTTGATTTTATTCTTCATTTATCTTCCCAGTACCTCAGGTCCAAAGCCCCTTCACTGGGCTTCTGGAAAACCAATGACAGAAGCACCCCCATCCCCATCTGCTGCCCAGGATGAGCTGACACAGAGATGTTCCCTGGAGATATCTGCTCTTTTCTCCCTGCCTTTTCTACTGGGCTCCACTCCTGACCTGAGCCACCCTAAGCTGAGATTGCTCCTTCCTGGTCTTTCTTTTCTCCTATTCATCGTCCTGACTCTTCTCCCATCACATCTTAGACCCCTGGGCCTCCAGCGTGGTTCTCCACGCTACTACAGATTCTAGTCCACAGCTGGCTCTAATCTTCAAGAGGGCCACCCCAGGTGCACATATGCTTGAGAGGAAGCCAGTCCCTACAGTCCTATTCTACTTTAGGGCCAGCTCCTCTGGAGGGATCAGCAACTCCAGAAACTCACTCTGTAGCCCATGCCATGCTTCCTCCAAGAATGCTTCCCCCCAGATGCTGAATCCTGCAGTCCTTCCTTTCCTGCCCTGCCTGGAGTAAGCCATGTCTGTGCCATACTTATCAATTACATGTTGAATTAATCATCTGACAAATATTTTCTGAGCTTCTACTATGTGAACTACTTGGTGTACCTAACAGATTCCTTGCCTTCATTCCACATGGAGGATACAATAAAATAAGAAAACAAGTCATAGAATGAAATAAATGAGCAGGGTGAGGAAATACAGAGGCAGTGTTTGTGAGGGTGGGAATGATTATCTTATATTAGAGTGATCAAAAGGTGACATCTGAGAGACCTAAGTGATAAGCAAAAGCTAATCATGAGCAGATCTGGTAGGAGTATCCTGGATGAATGAAACAGCAAGTGAAAAGGCCCTGGGATTGCTGGGAGGGGAGTGTGTTGAAGTCAGAGCAAGGCCAGCCTGGTTGCTGCATCGTAGGCCAAGGGAGGAGGGATAGAGGATGCTGGAGAGATTCAGGGTCCAGATCATTTAAGGCAGGCTCCACCCTCTCAGCACTATGGACATTTGCAGCCAGATATTTCTTTGTTATGGGGACTGTTCTGTACATTTTAAGATGTTTACTGCATCCCTGGCCTCTACCCACTAAATGCCAGTAGCACTCCTTATCTTGTGAAAACCAAAAATGTTTCCAGACATTGTCAAATGTCCCATGGTAGAAAAATGATCCTAGTGAGTATCATGGAAAGACATTGGAGGCTGCATGCTGGGAAATACCATGACATGACTGACATCTTTAAAAGAACTCTCTGGCTGCTGTTGGGTTAACGACTGGGGAATAAGAGTGGAGGCAGGAAGGTCTGGAGGAGACCCAGGTGAGAGGTGACAGCAGCTTGGACAAAAGAGGCAGTAGTAGATTGGACTCTGAATGTATTTTGAGGGTGAAGCCAAAAAACGTGTTGGTGAACTAAATATGAAAGATGAGCAGGAAGTAGAATCAAAGATGATTCCTCGATTATTCTCTGAGAATAATCAATCATATCATTATCTAAAATGGGGAAGACTAAAATAATACTAGGAAAAGAGTAGTTTGAAGATCAAAAGTTCTAGATTTGAGAAGTCCACTACAGACATCCAAGTAGACATGCCAGGAGAATGTAAGAGCCTAGAGCCCAGGCGAGCGGTCAAGAATGGAAACACACCCAGAACCTTAGGTCATATTTCATGCCCAGGGAAGATGAAATCATTCAGAAAGAGAATGATGTAGAAGACAAAGAGGATCTTGAGGACGTGCGAGGTGAGGGGACATTAGGAGCACCTTGTGTCCCTAAGGCATCCTGTCATTGTAGTGACATCTGCCTTAGATGCTCAGCAGGTCGCTCAGTTGTGAGGGAGCTCCTCAGACACTCATTTGTGTTCCACATCAGTGGTGACTCCATACCCCTCTAATATACCATACCCATGTTTTGGACAACCCAACAATGTAGCAAAGGTCACCTTTTTTAAGCTTCACACTAAGGAGTAGGCGTTAGGAGTCCCATTTTATAGCTAAGGACACTGATAATCAGAGAGCGATAGCAACTTGCCTCCACCATGTGCTGCCTCTGGGACTAAACCCTGATAAGTCTGATTGCACCTGCTTGCTGCCTCCACGGGGCCCTTGGCCTCTACCTCACAGGAGCCTGCTCAGCACCCAGCAAAGGCCTCCATCCCGATCACAGCAGAACACCTGGTTTCTGCCCTGGCTTCTGTGAGTGCTTCAACATCTGCTCCAGCATTAGGGGTGGGCAGCCACTCATCTGGGGCAGGTGACTGTCAAGGTCCCTCTTCCAACTGTGGGCAGACTTAGCACTAACACCTGGAGTCTCCCACTCCTTGTCCAGGTCTTCATATCTGGCCTTCTATATTTACAACCCAGGTGTCTTCCCAGCCATCAGCCATATTCAGTGCAAGGCCCAATCAGGTATGCAGGTAAATATTATTATTCTCACTCTACAGATTAAGACATCGAGGCTCAGAGTTTCTGTAATTTGCCCAAGTCCCACAGCTAGGAATATAATCATTCTGAATATTTCTCTCATCTCCTAAATCGAAGTGCTACTGAATTGGAACAATCTATATCTGACTTATTATTTTTCTTTCTTATGTAACAACTTTCCTAGTACATAAAAGAAATAGCTACAGACAGGTTTGTGGAAATTTTCCAAGCAACCATGCTGCCAGTCAGAATTCTATAATAGGTTCACAATCATTGAAGAAGTTGAAGTGACTGGAAGGTATGTGTCCTGAGTGCTATGGTGATTTGAAATTACTTTTTTTCCTTAATCAAAAGAATCTTTGAGATGTATTTGTTGCTTTCTTAAGCCCTCTGCTTTCTGACGTGTTTTGCTCTTTTTTGGAAAAATTCAAAAACAACAGCACTTAAAAACCCCACCCCTAAAATATTTTCTTTCATTTCCAAGATACAGAGATGCTGACACATGGGCATGAAATCTGGAGTCAGACTCTGGTGCCTGACCTCTTCAAAAAAAGAAAATAAAAATGTCGCCTAGTGTTCACACTTTCGCCTGTGGAAGCACAGAAAGAACTCTGTAACCCAGATGAAAAGAGAGGTCATTCGTTTCATGCATAAGAAACATTCTGGGTGGTGTGTCGCTTCTGGATTAACTGATTCCACTTGTCACTGCAAGTCGCAGAAAGGGTGGAAATGCACTTTTCCTCCCCTTTTGAGCACAGAAAAAACAAGTTGGCGTTTGCTTTTTACTAAAAAATAAAATGTGCAGTAGCAATGAATTTGAACATCTCTTTATTGACTGATGTGTGATCCACTCAGTCTCCCCCATGCTTGGCCCAATGGTACCCACCTAATCCTCTGACTGTTATTGTCTTTTTGAGATATGCTGCATTCTTCCCTAAAAGAAGTTACACTATACAATCCCCCGAAACCAAAGGTCCAATGTTCTTTCTGATATGTGGATGCTAACACACAATGAGGAGGTGGAGGGAAGAACAGAAACTCATTGGATTGGACAAGGGGGAATGAAAGGAAGGGAGGGGACATGGGAATATGAAAGACAGTGGAATGAATTGGACATAACTTTCCTATGCTCATATATGAACGCACGACCAGTGTAACTCCACGTCACATATAACCACAAGAACAGGATCAAAATTGTAATGTGTTGCACCCCATGTGTGTATAACATGTCCAGATACACCCTACTGTCATGTATATCTCAAAACAACTAATAAAAAAAGAAATAGTATCTACCTGCTCAGATAGGATTTGTATGATATAAGAGTCTCTCTTGGCTATAAATGTCATTTAAAAAGTGCACTTGTCTGGGACATTAACTCTGCAGTGAATAGTGTGTGGGTGGTGAGGGGAGAGAAAGGAAAAGTACCTCTAAAGCCGGGTTCCATTTTCTTTCCTTCTGTCCCTTTGTCCTGCAAGCTCAAGTAGAGAACTCAGAACTGCCTGGAAAGAGCAATGTTTGGTCTGGACAGGAATTCAGCATTTGAGGAGATGTCACAAATAATCCTCTTTGAGTCTTAGTGGTGAAAATGGAGCCCAGAGGGAGGGCATTTTACTAAAAGAGAGTTGGAATGAGCCTCAGGGGAGCCAGAGAGATACAGAAGGAGGGGGTGCGAAGCTTCCCTGGGAACAAAGAGCCAGGCAGTCTGTCATCACTGATCTGTCTTCAGGGCTACATAAGCCAGGCTCTCAAGGAAATTGGGACATGTCACCTTTGTGGCCCTTTTGTAGAATCTTGGTGTGGGTCACTCTTTCATGTGCCCTCCACTAGAAACAAAACAGCTGAGGTCAGTGACAGACTGCCCCTTGGCTGGAGTTAGGATCAGGGCTTGGTTTATCTAAAGGTGTCAGTTCTAGTGTCACATTAAGAGCCCTTAAGCTGCTCATAGCAGAAAAGAAATGTAAACTCTCCACAATGTGGCAGGCAGGAGGCTCACTCATCAGAAATTGTTAGTTCTCTGCACTGGGCAGGAACTTCTTTAGAATTTTGACGATATCAACATTTTAATGGTATCTTAGCTCCAGAGTCCTTATAAAAATATACTGAGGGGAAAGGAGAGGATCTTCTGGAGACAGGTGCTCCTTCCAAAGCCACTGTCACACTAGGCCACATTAGGCCAAAACATTTGTCTGGATACTGTGACAAGGCCAGGAAAGGCCATGATAACCCTGTGATGGAATATAATAGCAGAGAGAAGGGTGCTTTGTGCCCCCTGGACAATCACTGTCATGGTCATGTGTAGGGAAACAGAATTGCAGAAAGAAGGCTCTGCAAATAAGAAATGGGAGAAAGAGGGAGCAGAAAGTGGGGCCAAAGAGAAAGTAAGATTGTTGTTGCTTCTTTGCTGAGTTTGTCAGAGAAAAAGCAAAATTCAGGGATAAAAACATGGAGGAAGTCAGAGTTGTGATGAAGTTGAACAGTCACTGAGAAATGAGATAGAGGAAGAAGAGGTGGAGAGAGAGGAGGAAGGAGAGGAAAAGAAAGAGAAGGAGAAATGGGAGAGGAGGAGAGAAAAAGGAAGGTGGGGAAGAGAAAAAGGAAGTAAAGATAGATGAGAGCAGCTTCTCTGGCTGGGGCCTCCTTGGTGGCAGGCCTGGTACCCAGCACTTCATACATCTTTGCCACTTAATCCACACCACAGCTGTACTTATGAGGGAGTTATTAGTCTCAATGCATAGAGGAGGGCACAGATGCTTAGAGAACTAAAGTTACTGCTTGATCTTGGCAGATCGTGGGCAGTGTCTTCCTTCTGAGGTATAGTTGCTCACTGTGTACCGTGGATCATCCCTCTGGTGAGGAGACATCATTAATAAAATATTTCAGAAATATTGCAAATATCTGACAAAGCCGTTTGCTTGGAAAAAAGTCAATCCAGGAATCCATCCAGAGAACACAATTGCTGATCTCAGGCACCGACTGGTAATATTTTCGGCAGTTGATGCATGCTTTTGCAAAAGAAACTATTTTCTCTGCTTCCAGAACCTAGCAAATTCATCTGCCCTGATAGGCAGTGCAGAGCCACCATCTAACAATCAATTCTAAAGGAAAAGAAAAATGCAAAGGATTGTGGGACTCTATCAATCCACCATCAAGAGTGGAAGTGTCTCTCCATTTTTGGTGAGTACAACCAGGACTTGAAATTAGATTGCTTTTCAGGGGAGTGTGTATGTTTCCACCCTGGTTTAGGGTTTTGGGACAATTTTGTTTGACAACTAGGGGCAGTGGCAGGGTTGGCTGAATCTGATTTAGGTCATAAAGACCAGACCAGAGGGCTCAGAGCAAGTCAGCCCTGACGAGCTGTGGACTCAGTGACTTCACTCCAAGCAATGTGCACGATAATTGAGAAAACATGTTCCTGTGATGTCCTCATGCAAAAATCCAGATTTACAATTTTTTTTTATTCCTAAGAATTCTTTGAATATTTGCCGTGCATGTCTATACAACCTCCCAGAGCACTTCTCCTCCTTACTGGTTGTGTTTTTCTCCTGTGGTCCGGGTCAGGTTTTCAAGGGTGGGATTCTGAGGACAACTGGGCAAGTGGCCACAAGCCTTGGGGAGAAGAAGGAAGAAAGCAGGAGAGGAAATAACCTAGGCTTCTGTGCTTTTCCTGCAGCGGAAAAAGCAGAAGCGGCCCAAGTCCTTGAGAGACAGCTGTGGGCAAGGTTCAAAGAGGGTAGTGTGAATAAAGGGCCAGAGGTCTTTTATTCATTCATGCTTGCTGCCCTCTGGGATGACTACAACCCCACTCTCCCGACTAGCACTGCACACAGAGCTAAGGCTTCCTGGGCATTTGGCACATTTCAGTCTCTGTAGCAAGGGCTTTCTGGCATTTTCCCCTCTCATCTTCACAGTTGCCTTCTGAAGTCAGCATTATGATTCACTTTCACAGATGAAGAAACTGAGGTTTACTTAGGATTAAGTATGTAGTCATACAGTTAATAAAGTGCACAACGTGAATCCAAAGGCAGTTCCAACTGATTTTGTGCCAAGACTTCTAGAATATCCTATCCACCTACAAGATACCACCCCCTCACACACACACACACACACACACACAAGAAGCCTTCCTAGAGGTCTCCTGGTCATTCAGGGTCCCCTTTTCTTGGAGTTCTTGGAGCCATACAATTACCACTTCTTCAGTTATTTCCTGTTTTGATATTGATGCAATTTTCTCCAAGGGTATTAATTTAGATAAGATTAAAAAATCCCGCACACAGGTTGTGTTTGAATGGTAATGGATGTTTTGAAAGTGAGAAAATTATAGACTCAAGCTCAAAATTTTGACTTATCTTGAACAGTTAGTTGTAAGACCAGACCTACAACACTGCAAAGCAGCAGATGGCTTGTCCTCTTTCATATCACTTCTAGCTGCCACAGTCCCTTCCAGGCTATGGCCCTACTCATGCATATGATCTGATGAGCCTCTGAAGCAAGTTTAGTTTGAGTTCTTCAGCAAACTTCCTGAGAAAGGATCCCCAATGATACTGAGTCCCCTAGAAGGGCCCAGCTCCCTGGGGAGTGCATTAATAACAATGCTAATTAAGAGAAGGAAATCAACCTGGTAGCCTGCTATATGGTGGACCAACCTCCCCTGAAGGGCAGGGACCACAGGTTTTTTGTAGTTCAACAGCTGCTGCCCACTCACGGCTGGATCTGGGGGACTATGTGTCCTGCTACCATAGTAATTCAATCCTCCCTCTTCCTTTTCTTTTTCTTTCTTTCTTTCTTTCTTTCTTTTTTTTTTTTTTTGGTACTGGGGATTGAACTCAGGGGCACTCGACCACTGAGCCACATCCCCAGCCCTATTTTGTGTTTTACGTAGAGACAGGGTCTCACTGAGTTGCTTAGCGCCTCGCCATTGCTGAGGCTGGCTTTGAACTCGCGATTCTCCTGTCTCAGCCTCCCAAAGTGCTGGGATTACAGGCTTGTGCCACCGCGCCCTGCTACTCTTCCTTTTCTTGTAAACATGACAAGATACTTAACAATCCTAAAGACACACAGGGGTTGTTATGTAGGGAAGAGAACCAAATCACTCTGAAAGCTGCCAGTAAAAATGGCCATTCTTGAGAAATGCCTTATTTAGTGAGCATTGCTTAACATTTCTAACAGAAAAGTCTGAGGAGAAGTGTGCTACCAAAAAATAAAAAAAGTTACAGGCAAAATACCCGAGTCTCCTTTTGCTGGGGTATTATGAGGCAAACATAATTCAGGAGATGAAACGTTGGGCTGAAATTCCATCAAAGTGAGAATGTTAATTACAGAAGGTCAAAATGTAGGTAAGTTTCTAGAGAAGACTTCAGTACTACCAAAAGGATTTCTTGTTTTGATGCAGCAAAGTTTTATATACACGGAGACAGGTTAAAGATGCCATCATCATACCTGCAGTGCAGGGACCATGAAGGAAGCCTGCCCTTGGATCAGCCTCACCAAGGAAGAGCACCAGGGAAGGAAGCTTGTGTTTGTTTGGTGCTTACTTGGCCAAATCCCTGCAGTGTTCTACCCACACCATCTCACCTGTTGTGTAGTCAGATTGCCAACGTAGGCACCACTGTTAGCCTTGTTGTGAGATAAGGAACTGGGTCCAGGAGCTGCCCTCCTGAGTGTCTGCTCTGCTCTGCTGGCAATGCTGTCTCCTTCCTCTCCTTCTCTTTCCTATAATATCTTCCATAGATATTATTCACTTCATGCCTAGTCTAGCATCTTTCAGGCAGTTGGAACCCAGTATGACCTCTCTCTTTTTAAAATTTTACTTTATTTTCTATTTTTATTTTTTGGTTGACACATAACCTCCATCCACAGGGAGCCTGTCCCTCTTGGCATCCCCCACACACTGTGGGGGTTCGACACGTGGTTATTTACAATGATAAGGTAGTACCTCAGTCTGCTGACCTCTGAGCCAGGTCTGCTCAGATCCAAAAATAGGATGCCTATTTCTTGCTCACCAGACTGAGCAAGAAAGAAATGCAAGTCACCTTATGAGGAACCAGGGTTGTGATCCACACAGTGATGAGGGACTGAGAACAGAATGCTTCCCCCTCCCTGAGCAAGGGCTGGACTCTTGAGGAGGCTTCCTTCAGAAGAGGCAGGCTTCCTTGGGCTCATGGAAAAACAGCATGCAGTGGGAAAGAGATAAATGCCACCAACTCTTGCTACTGAAGGAACAGCCAAGGGAAACAAGAGAATCAGTCCGTCTGTACCAGATAGCAAATACCTGTGGTTACTGGGAAACTATTCCAGAAGCAGTGGATCGTAACTGCCCAGGATGGAATGACTTCTGTGCAAAACTTAGGCTGTTCATTCCCATTGACCTCATAGCCAGATCCCACCCCATGCAGGATTCTCCACCTGCAGAAGCCACCACAGGCAGTGCCAAAACCTCTCCGGCTGCTTTGCCTAGCGGTGAATTTTCAGGGAAGTCCTGCCTGTTTGACTCTGACTAATACCACTACTAATAAAAAGACTTCCCACACGTGAAAGAGGTTGGCCAAACTCTTCGGCAATTCAAAAAGCATTGTAGCTGGTCCCACTTCACAGATTTCATCATCAGACCAACCTCATTTGGGAACCTCCTTATGTCTCCCACATCCATTTTCCTTCCTCCTCTTCCTCCTCCTCCACCTTCTTCTTCTTTTTCTTTTTCTTCTTTTTTTGGCAGGAGGATATCCACTAGGAATTAGCTCCAAACTCTGACAACCCTGACCCTACATTGATTTTTATCTCCTACTTCTAATGACTTGGGAGTGAGTAGCCAGAACATGTTCCTATAATATCTTCCATAGATATTATTCACTTCATGCCTTTACATGATAAAAAAACAAGTGGTGTTTTTGTTTTTTGGTTTTTTTTTTTTGTCCCATAGTGAGACCTTGGGGCAGAAGTGAGGATAACATGAGCTGTTCTATTTGAAAATAAACCCAGTGCTATAAGCACCATCCCACCGGCGCAGCAGTGCTAGCCTATTTTTCCCATCAATTGTCACGTATTGATTCTCATTTATTCTTGCAGCTTGGGTACAGTTGTATTATTTGGTGTCAATATGTACTCATGCTGTATTAAGTGCTGTCAGTGCTGAGGGTGGTGGTGGGGTTCTGCTTTAGGGAAAAGACCTCCTGGTGCCAGAATATAATCCATTTAGCAAAGGAGAGGATTTCCTCCTGGTGCTGGGGACTCCAGGGGCAGGCAGTCTGCCTGTGTTTTTAATAGCATATGGCAGAGAGGGAAGCTGCCATGCTCTGATACCCCAGTCCCTCTCCACACACATACTCTTTCTGTTCTGACTTTCCCTGAGTCATTTGTAGTCAAATTCTACTCACAGAAGGCAAAGAATGGCACTTGACAGGATCTGGACTTTGGAAGCCCCAATTCAATGACCTACTACAGGGCCAGGAAAAAAGGCCTTTTTTTGATCATTTTCAAGGGAATTCTCAACTGGGAACAGCATTATCTTTTAATTAACAAGCATTTAGCCTTTTATGGAGGCATGCTTGGCTATCATCATGACATCTGACATTTAGTAGGTGAGGTAGGGATAGATACTTGCACTGTGCAGATTGATTGCACTTAACCAAGAATTGCCCTGAAATGTCAATGGCCCCATTGAGAAACAATATTAAAGCAATACACTGGTCCCATAGATTTCCTGAGTAATTTAGTGACTTGCTCAAGTTCCTCAAACTACTTTCCATTCTTTCTTACAAACCACCATAGGAAGTTTATCCAAAATACAAAAGTTTATCCAAAATACAGGAGGAAAATATCAAGAGATCATCTCAACTTTGTAATCTGATTCCTGTTAAGCTATAGTCTAAGACCAACAGTCTATAGAAACTCCTCAAAAGCATGTAATGCAGCCCACAAAAGAGCAATGAAAACATCCTGAACCACAGAAAAAATTCTCCTCTATGGTATGTTCTCATTTTTCTGGTCTTGGTTAACTTTGTGGCTGAAGGTCTATTCCCCTCCATTCAAACAGGGATATTGCCATGCCTGGGCACACCCAACTGAAAGGCCAATGACCCCAAGCCTCAATTTCTCTATTTGCACATTGGCTTGGGGTGTGGGGGAGTCATCCTAGTCTAATTGCTATTTGGAGTCAGGATCTTAACTGTCACTCTCACCCTCCTGTCAGGAAGCAAAGTCCCCAGGGAATGGGTTGTAGAAGGGTCTTTCATCCTCATTTATTTGCCTGATGTCACCATATAGTGTTCTCTGAAACTAATGATTCACACCCTGACTCCCAGCTGATTTCTTGGGCCTGGCTAAGCCTGACACCTGACAGTATGCAAGATTAGAGATGCCAGTCAAAGAAAGAGATACTTTCTGGGAACATGGATTGTATACTCACAGACATCCAGACATTTTATGCAAACCCATAGCATACCTTCTGCTGCTTCTTGAGAGCAGAGAATATTTGCTGCCTGCAAAGGTCTCCAAGGCTGCACTGGAGTTCCCTATAAGTTCTCACTGAGAGAAGGTAAATGGCTGGGCCTCTGGGCCTCACTTTGGCATTGATATCTGTTAGGGTCTGGGCCTTGGCCCTACTGCATGCCCAGTAGAGAAGATCAGTGGCCATGTCTCTGTGTAGTTTCTCTGAGCTCTGATGAAGTGCGCTCCACCAGTGCAGTTCCGCTCAGCACTCATTGAAAAGTAAAGTGGCATTTTGCTCATCAGTTTAATCTTAGTAATGATGAGAAACTTCCCTGGGGCTTTAGCCCTGCCCTGCCATGCCCTGCTCTCCCTGCTGATGTTGGCAGTTGGGCCCCCTTCAGATTTCTTCCTGAAAAAGAATGGTAGTGTGGAGCCTCATCCTGTGCTCTCCTATTGGCCCTTGGGGCAGGGTAGTTATAGGGTAGGCAATAGGAGAAGGTGAGAGCCTCCTTCCTTGCTAAGCATTAAAAGAAGGGAAAGAGTCACCAGCACTGGGATGACTGAGCTAAGTGGGACCAATTCTCCAACTCTCTGGAAGCCTGGTCTACTTCAGGGTAAGATGGCTGCCCAAGGACAGCAGTGGCTCCAGCTGCTGCTAGTTATAAAATCTTCTGAGGTACTCTTACAGTTCTGTCAAATTAAGTGTTCCCCAGAGAACTTGGTCTCCCATATGTGGCCCCTAATAGATTTTTCCTTCCAGGTTTAAAAATGCATAAAAAGGCTGAGAAAAGAGCAGGGTAAGGCTATGACAGAATGTGACACTAATTCCATCCCCTTCCCACAACCAAAAAGAGGGACATTCATTTCTTCTGCTAGTCATTGTTGGCTGGGCCAGTCTCAGCCCCCAGACCATTCTCATCCCTAACTGCAAGTCCCCTCTGAACCTCTGGGAATAATGTCCATTGTGGATTAGCATTCAGGTCACCCAAGTTGACACCTGACTTACTCAACAGAAAGGACCCATCAGGTCTAATGTAGCCTTTCCTCTGACTTTGCATAGAAGGAAAGTTTCAAACATTCTAGAAAAATGTAAACACTGGGCAAAAAGGGATGGCAGGGACCAACAGTTGCTACCCTTCTGTATAGCTTTGAAAGGGAGAAACAGTTTCCTCCAGTACACTTAACTGACAAGTCTCAAGAGTTGAAAGACCTGGAGAGAAGCTCCTGGTGGGTCC
>PVHX01018762.1:0-36134 GCA_004024805.1 Geosciurus inauris
TACATATGATTAAAATCCATAATCAGTTAACATTATAAGGGGAAGATAATCTGAGAGGCCTGATTTAATCAGTCGAAAGGCCTAAAGAGCAGAGTTGAGGGTTCTCTGATGAAAAAGAAATTTGTCCTGTGGACAGCAGCTTTATCACGTGTCTAAAAGTTCCAGTCTGCCCTTCCTGATGGCCTTCACCATGAATTTCAGACTTCCTTAGCCAGTCCCCCAACCACTAAGACAAACTGCATAAATCTCACATATTTTCTACTAGTTCTGTTTCCATATTTTTCTATTATAGCTTGTATTATAGTAGAAATCTAAATCACTGTGGAATGAAGTAGTGCACAAACAATAAGTAAATAATACCTGCATATCTCCTTGGTCTGCTCAGGGTCAAGTCCACTCTCTCTCCCTTTAATATTTTCTACCTTCAACCTTTCTTTCTCTTTTGTGCTCTTTGGTCCTATCCACTCTAGCGTCCAGAACATCTTTACTTCATCACTGTCTCTTTATAAATACTTCTTGGATTTACAAAACAAAAACAAAAAAGGAAACAAACCTTATGTGGAACATCAGTCCCTGTGGATTTCCGTCCTGCTCTTTCCCTTTGGTGTCAGACTTTTTGCAAATGTATTCCTTTTTTTACTTCTTCCTTCCTTCCTTCTTAACCTACTGCTATCAGGTTTCTACATCTACTACTATACTAAAACTGAACCTCTTGAACTTTCAAAGTTCGAACACCTTTAGGTCACCAAATCAACTGCACCTGCTAGTCGCCTCACACTATCCATTCTCCTCTTTTTCTTTTGTAATAGAGTCCTGGACAAGTTGTCCAGCTGAAAAGTTCATTTCTCAGCATCCTTTGCCTCTAGGAGTGCCCTGTTATTCAATCGTGACCAATGAAATGTAGTAGAATTGTAGAATGGCACTTCCAGAACACTTTTAAAAGGATGGAACATGCCCAATTCTTTCCATCTTCCCTTTCTCTTTTCTCCTCAAGTACAAATATAATGTCTAGAGCATTAGCAGCTATCTTAGGTCAGGACTTAACCTTGAGGGTATAAGATGAGTGAAATAGTGTTCAAAGATATATGGACCTACGTTATGTCCTTAAGGGCCTCAGGGATTGCCAAACCAGAGTTACACTGAATTCCTCCAGACTTCTGACATCTTTGTCATGAGAGAATAAGTGCTTAGGTGTTTGAGCCACTGCAGCAGGGCCTAATGAAGTCTGTGATGGATACATAAGTGACTCCTCGTTGTCCATTCTTTCATTTATTATATAAGTATTCAAGCACCTACTTTGTGTCAGGCACCATTTTAAACAGAGTAGAAATAAAACAGAATTCACCGGGTTTAAGGTGTTTAAACATAGACAAGTCAGGGTCCAACTGGGTAGAGGAGGTGTAGTTTTTGGTTTTTGTGTGTCTTTTTTTTTTTTTTTTTTTTTTTGACAAGGAATTGAACCCAGGGATGCTTTACTACTGAGATACATCCCTAGCCCCTTATTTATTCATTTATTACCAGGAATTGAATCCAGGGGTGCTTAACCACTGAGTCACATCCCAAGCCCTTTATATTTTTTATATTGAGATAGGGTCTCTCTAAGTTGCTAAGGGGCTTGCTAAGTTGCTGGGCCTCAAACTTGCCATTCTCCTGTTTCGGCCTCTCGAATCACTGGGATTACAGGCATGTGCTACCACGCCCAACAAGGAGGTATAGTTTTGAGAAATATTACTGTGATGTTACTATTTAATCTTCAATAAAATCTTGGGAAACAATGAAGAAAGAAAGAAATGTCTAGAGGCTGAGACAGGAGAATTGCAAGTTCAAAGCCAGCCTCAGCAACGGCAGGGCGCTAAGCAACTCAGTGAGACCCTGTCTCTACATAAAACACAAAATAGGGCTGGGGATGTGGCTCAGTGGTCAAGTGCCCCTGAGTTCAATCTCCAGTACAAAAAGAAAAGAAAAGAAAAAAAAAAAGAAAGAATGAAACATCTAAAACAGCCCTGCTACAGTCCATCATTTAGATTTCTGATGGAAGCAGTGGCAGGGCAACAGGCAGGTGGTAAAGGAAAATCCAAAGCAGTGTGCTGTCACTAGAGCCCAGAGAAAAAAACGTTTCAGAATAGGAACAGTCAGGTGCTTGATGAGAGGTAGAGTCAGCTGCAGAGAACTACATTTCTTCATCTTCAAAAAACAATTAACCAGAAATCTAGCTCAGTTGGTAGAGTGCTTGCCTTGTATGACCAAGGCCTGTGTTTAATCCCTAGCACACACACACAAAAAGTCTTGTACTTAAATTTGTGTCTGTAGTTTTGTATTTGTTTGCTTAAGGAATTCTCCAAAGTGAATAAATTCAAGCCCCATAAAATTTAGATATGCTCCTCTTCATCATCCTTTACCTCTGTCAAATCCTGACTACATAAATGTCATTGACATTACTTCTTTCTTAGCTTCTTATGTAACATTACTCTCTTCCACTCTTCGCTCTTCTTCTGCCATTCCCTAACTAAAGACACTGGCTAACATTAAATTTCAACTTTAGCCGGACGCGGTGGTGCAAGCCTGTAATCCCAGCACTTAGGGAGGCTAAGACAGGAGAATCGCGAATTCAAAGCCAGCCTCAGAATGGCGAGGTGCTAAGCAACTCAGTGAGACCCTGTCTCTACACAAAACACAAAATAGGGTTGAGGATGTGGCTCAGTGGTCTAGTGCCCCTGAGTTCAATCTCCAGTACCAAAAAAAAACCAAAAACAAAAACAAAAACTTCAACCTTGTTCTTGTTAAATACACTATGCCTTTGTCAATTTAGCCATATCATCCAGGTGCCTAAGTCCCAAATTTCTAATTGCAGCACTGATTTCTGCCTCCTAAACATGGCAAAGAATTATTCTCTTTAGAAATAAAAGTTTATCTTTTTATAAAGCTCAAAAACAAAACATGAAATGGACAAAAAGGGAAAGAAGTACATACTTGGTTCGCTCAGAATTATTTATTTCCATGCTCTTTTGGAAAAGAAATAGAAGACAGCCTATCTTAGTTCTCTACTGTAACAAATTACCCCAAATTTATTGGCTTAAAATAGCATCTATTATGTCTCTGTAGTACAGCAGTCTGGCTTAGTTGGGTCATCAGTTTCAGGGGCTTTCACGGGCTACAATCAAGTTCTTGAAAGGACTTATAGTCATTTCAGGTCTAAAATGGGGAAGGCTCCACTTCCTAGGTCCCCTATACCATGTTGGCTGGACTCAGTTCTTCCAAGGAGTTGGTACTGAGGGCCTCCACCGGCTCCTGGCTGGCTCCTTTTGTGCAGTTCCACCCCACACCACAGGTGGCAGAAGCGGCCCTTCCTGGCTTGCGGTTTTCAACTCCTCTCTGTCTCTGTCAGAAGCCACCAAGTCAGTATGGCAGGGGGGGAATTGCCACAGGGACGATAAAGGCTCTCTTTCCTCAGAAATGCTCCCCGCCGTAATTGGTCACTCTAGAGCACAAAATAAGTATGTACGTGCCCACTCGTGGTGGTGACTAGAAAATCCCCGGGCCTGGCGCTCGTGTGCCTGGCCGGTTCTCCGCTCCCACCTCGGGCGGCAAAGGTGCGCCCGGCCGCTGGGGCTCGACCCGGAAGCTACCGCGCGGGCTGCGCTCGCCTCTCCGCGGGGACTGTGGGCGCCGCGCGGAGTCTGTGGGCCAGCTGCATCCTCGGCCCGTCGGAGTTCATGGGTCTCCATGGCGACCTCAGGGGCGGGGGGAGGGCAGCTCGAGCAGGGCCGCGGCGCTCCGGGGGCCTCCGCGGCGGCGTCGCAGTGTTCGCCGCTGTGGCCGCAGTGTTCACCCTCACGCTGCCCGCCTCGGTGCCTGGGGGAGACTCGGGTAAAGTATTCTCAGGCCGCCCCTCTCGCCCTCTTCCGTGATCCCACGGCGGAAAGAGCCGCAGCTGGCGCTCCTGGTTCGGTCCAGTGGGCTCGAGCCTCCTAGGCACCCGCCGGTGCGCAGCGCGGCGTTTATGTTTCGGAACCAGTTCTTCCATGCCATTGACTCTGGTTTCTTTAGTGCCCAGGCTTTCGAGAAAGGGCTCCTGTGGGTTTCTCTTGACGGGGTTTAACGACCTTCCCACTTCCCCAGATCGTTTTTTCTATCCGTGACTTTACTTACCATTCCCCTTTAGTCCACAAAATGTTACTTTCCGAGCCCTCCTGTTTCAGACAAAAGGAATAAAGTAGGGGCGAACACTTACCAAGGAGGGCTTTCAAGTGTGCTTAGAGACGATGCACAAGTTACTGATAAATCCTGGAGACAGTAAGAGGAAAACGTGATTGAGAGTGAGACCCTCAGAATGGCTAGTCCGGAAAGACTTCTGAGGAGGTGATAGTTTAGTAGAAACCCAAGTATTGACAAGGAACCAGCCGTGCAGAATATTTGGAGAACCCTTTAAAAAGTGGGAGCCAGATGTGGCTTTAAGCAGCTTCTACTAAAAAGAAAATCCCGACTCACAGGCCTTTTCTACACATACACTGTTCTGTATTTGAGACTAGAAAGAGAGTCTCGGTTTTGTTTTTTACTGCCAAATTAAGTGGATCATCCAGTAATGCTTTAAAGCTGGCAGTAATTGACTCAGAACACTGCTGTAACTTTAGGTAGTAAATCTATATCCTGGAGAAATGGTGTACTGTTGATCTTTTGTTGTATGACATATTACCCCAAATTTAGTGGCTGGAAGCAGCAGACATTTATTAGCTCCCGGTTGGGGTAGATCCAGAATATGGGTGCAGTTTAGCCAGGTGCACCACTTAGGACAAGGTTGCTGCTATGGTGTGGGCTGGGGCCGCAGTCCTCTGGAGGCTCCATTTGAGGAGAATTTGCTTCTAAACTCAGCCTAGTTTTATGCTATGCAGGTCTCTCTATAAGATAGCTGACTAGTGAAAAAAGAGTTTGGGCACCTCTGTCTGATACCTGTCATTTTGTAACCTAATCCTGGAAGTGTTATGCCATTGCCCTGTTTTATTTGGGAGTCAGTAAATCCAGCCCACATTCAAGGGGGAGAGGATTACACAAGTGAGAATACCAGGAGTTGGGGATTATTGGGAGCTGTCTTCAAGGCTGCCTGCCACATTGAAGTTCCTTAATGTCCTGTTTTCCTAATCATTACCTTTCTGATTTCTTTCCGGTCCTAGTCAACAAATGGGGCAGTGTTTCATTAGTGTACTAGAGAATGGAGGTTTCCAAGATTTATATTAAATAGTGGGAATAGCTTTATGGTTGTGAGTTTTAATATTGGAGTGCATTATTCAAAGATTAGGTAGTTTTATTACCTGTTTTAAAAACAGCTACTTATGGTTGTCTGAGCCTCAGTATGGAGTGGTATGAGTAAGAGCATTTACTATGCCAGACACTGTACCATGTGCTTTATATGGATTGATATTTTAGTCTTCCCAGGTACTCTGAGGTAGGTACCATTATTATCTTCCTCTTACAGGTGAGAAAACTAAGGCTAAGCTTTGTTCAAAGTCACAGCTAGTAAGTCAGGGCTGTCAGGGAAAGAACCCAAATAGATTGCCTTTAGAACATGCACTAGTAACCTATACTCTGTCAAAGAATTTTATGAAATACTTTGTTAAATCCACCATCACATATGTAGTAATATTTAAAGTCCGTTTAAAATCTATGGTTGTTGACTCACATCTGTAATCCCAGCTACTCTGAAAGCTGAGGAGGATCACAAGTTCAGGGCCAGCCTGCCAACTTACTGAGACCCTGTCTCGAATTTTTAAAAATATAAAAAAAGAGCTGGGGATGTAGCTTAGTGGTAGAGCACTTGCCTACTCTGCACAAGGCTCTAGATTCAATCTTCAGTACTGAAAAAAGAAAAAGAAAAAAGAAAAATATGGTTGTGGTCTTGTTTTTGTTAATGAAGTATTTTTCCTCAAAAGAATAAAGTTATGTATTCTCCTTTAGTTACCAAACTTTTTAGGTGTTCTCATTTGTTTAATTTGATACTCAGTAGTGGTTGCTTCTAATAGTTTTATGTTTATTTTGAGGAATGATAAAGAAACTCTTTTTCATCTATATACCAGTATGGAAACTTTGTTTAATCATGTGTTTGATCATTTTGTTGTTATGTTGTATGTACTGTTCTCCTTGAATATTTATGAAATATTTTTTCTATCAATAAACAGATACATCTGAAACCAAAATAACGCATGTATTCTTCCCAATAAGTCTTAGGTTGCACTGCATAAAACCATGGCATTATGTGGCTTTGTTAAAATTCATTTTGCACTACTTGCAAAATAGTTCATTTATGGATAGAAGTGCTCATGGTCCTTTGGGAAGGGGTAGGAATCTAATTCACTAAGTTAACTTTTATATGAGTTTATGTATTTTTTTAAAAATTTTTTTAGTTGTTGATTGACCTTTATTTATTCATTTGTTTATATGTGGTGCTGAGGATCGAACCCAGTGCCTCCTACATGTGAGGCAAGTGCTCTACCACTGAGCCACAACCTCAGCCCCTGGGTTTATGTATTTTAAAGATAGTCTTTAAAAACTTAATATATGACAATATAACAGTATAATTAACATTAAGAAATATGAATATAAAAAGGCATATGAAGGAAGCTGGGTTTTATAAACATTCAGCATCTGTAGACAACTCTGAGCTTGCCACCAGTTTGCACCCTAGATAGCAAAACTGTGAGTCTCAAATTTCAGAATTGCCTGGAGTCTCATATTATATATAGAGAGAGTCTCATTATAATAGGGAGTTTTTGCGTTAGGTCAAGGAATCTTCCATTAAAAAACAACAACCAGATAATTCCAATGCAGGTCGTAATAGGACTTAACTTTGAAGAAACAACAGCTTAAAGGATTAGGACACCTGGGTGCAGTGGCACATCCTCCTGAAGCAAGAGCAGGAGGATCACAAGTTCTAGGGTAGCCTTGGCAACAGTCCTAATGTAAAAGTCTAAATAAATAAATAAATAAAAAGGGCTGAGGAAGTAACTCAGTGGTAAAGTGCTCCCTGGGTTTATTCCCCAGTACAAGGAAAAATAATAAATGGAAGAGAATGAATAATGATCTCAAAATTTTGAACTTACATACTTTGTCACAGATATAAGAACAATAAAAACAAAAACTGATCAAAAGAATTTGGAACAGCAGACGTAAGAGTTAACCTGTTAAGGAGAGTAGTTACAAAGGGAAAAATTAAGCATTTTTTAGAACATAAATAATCTCTTTAAAAAGAGGTATTTGGGATACAAAAAGCACCTTGGTTTCTATTCATGAGTATCTTCTAGAGACTTTAAAAATGTCCTTAAGTGGGTATGTAGGTCAGAGGTAAAGCATCCTGGGGATCAATCCCCAGTCAAAAAAAAAAAAAAAAAAAGTCCTTAGGTATAGGTAATTGACTTCAGTGAGCAGTAGCTGTCTTTGGGTGCCCTTACAGGACTTCTGTGTTACAGTCATTTGCCTAAGAATGAGATGTCTTGAGTAGCAAGTATGACTATGTCTTTTGATCAAGTTCTGTGTTCAGGGCTTGATTGTGTGGTCAGAGGAGGGGGAGATGGGATGTCTTGGCAGGATCTTGAAATAGCTAAGATAATGTTTTTAACTTAGTGGGAGAGAAATGAAAACAAGTAGCCAGAATATAAGGCAATCTGAAGTGCTAAATAGACTCAAGCAGGCTCTGTAGAGGAGAAAGAAGTGATTAATTCTAATGGGAGAGGCTGGGGAGAGAGTTGTGTAAGGAAAGGTGTCACTGAGGGGGTAGCAATTGAACTAGGCCTTGAAGGATTTAAGAAAGAATGCTGGGAAAATATTCCATGGTGAGAAAATGAGTGCTAAGAGGTGCCAAAGAGGACCACTCTAGAGGAGCACTGGGTATTCAGATTTCACTGAGATGAGCCTGGGTTGATGGGTATAAGCTTGGCAAAGGGACCTTGCAACCAGAGTCGAATGTCCTGTTGAGGAATCTGAACTTTATTCTTTTAGCAGAGAATAGTCATTGAGAAATTTTACACTAGAGATATAATCCAGCCTATTTGTCTTATGAAGTAGCCATAATAAGTAATTGCAGCATACAGATGAAGTGGGTTGGTCTCAAGTCTTGCTGAAGTCCAGTCCAGAGGAAGTGAAGTCTAAATTGTACCTGGGGCAGTAGAAATTAAGAGTATTGATGCCTACTGAAGGGCAAAAAATGGGCATTAGTACTTTTCCTAACAGATAATAGTAATGACAAATCATCAATATTGACCAATTTCTTACATGGTTCTATATACAACAGTGTATAGAGATGAGTCAGAAATAGTCCTTATGCTCTTGATACTTAAAATATTAACAAATAAGCATGGAATTACTGCATCATAATTTTAGAAATAATGCTAACAGGAACTATAAAGCATATAATGTTTTACTGTTTGGAAAAAAATGTATTATAGCAGAACCTATCAAAAGAACCTAGGTGGAAATTGTTTCAAAATATCTAAATGTAGACAAGGTATGCAAATGACAGTATTAGGGTCATGTGGCACATTTTATAAAGTATCCAAACTTCAGACTTGCACACTTATCATAAGTTGTATCTCTATAGACTATTTGTGCTAAATTCTTGAGAGATGATACAGCACATTAAACTAATGCTCTCTAAAAGTATTTGTGTATTTTCAAGTAAATACGACTTTTAGGAGGGAAAATAAGCATTTTTTAATGGAAATTCACCAGTATTTCCACTGACCAGTTATTGAAAACTATCAAAGATAGTTTGTTCAATAAGACCTAAGGGAGAAAATATTCTTTGACTATTTCATGCTGTTAAATCTCTACAGATTTACAGTTTTATCCAGTCAAATTAATGCAAAACCCCAATGCAAGCATTTGGATTTTGAAAACTTTGGAGGAGTGTCATTCTCTAATAGTAATTATTGGTTTTACATTATTTTTTCACAGGGGAACTGATCACAGCCGCACATGAGCTTGGAGTAAGTATTAGTTTTATTGTTTAATCAATGCTCTCATTAACAGTTTTAGGAATTAAGAAAGTTTAATTAAGCATGGAGTAAAGTAGATTAATTTATTTTCAAACCCTAGTTTTTAGTAACTTATAAGTACAGTATGTGACAATTTACTTTAAGTTTTAAATCCAATTAAACTAAATTATAAAGCAAAGCCTTTACTATATATACAGTGGCTGGCTTATTATCACCCCAAATTTTGTATAAGCTGTGGAGAATAAAATAAATCGGGTTAACAGTTTTAATAAGTTTATTATTTAATAAACTTTATTATGGTGCATGATCCCTTTAGGCAAGACCTTACGACTGTCAGCATGGTGGTAATCCCATAGCAGTGTGGTCTTTCAACTTTCTAACCAATACGATATTTCAGAACCTGCTTTTTTTCAAGAGCCTTTTAAATGACCCTAATATACTGTGAACCCAGAGAACAAACTGCTTAAGAACTGACAATGAAATATGTCACCCTTTCTCTAGGTGACACACCATGTGATAGACACTGCCAAATCCACTAAAGAAAATATTTATTTGTATTGGCACAAGAGGATTACAGTAGGAAACCACTATTCAAACATTTAGTCATTGGCGCTTAATCTTTCTATTTTCCTGAGAAAAGGGCTATACTTTTCAATTAAAGTCAGTGTGACTCTTTTTTCCTAGATGAAAATCTTCTAACTGTTGCTATTTTACCATAGGTTGCTCATCCTCCTGGCTATCCTTTGTTCACACTGGTGGCTAAACTGGCAATTACACTCTTGCCTTTTGGGTCAGTTGCCTACCGAGTCAATCTTGTCTGTGGCTTATTTGGAGCAGTAGCTGCATCATTGCTTTTTTTCACCGTTTTCAGGTAAAGTAGTTGATTAGTTAAAATTAAGTTTTAGTAATTGGAGATGTGGATTTCTTATGGCCAACTACATACACTAAAAAAATCTTTTGTTGCTTGGGTGGTTTCCCTAACTCATGTGATTTCACTTTCTTCATTTACAGTAATTTCATATGCATTTGGCCCCTCACATGATTACACGGTTGGTTCTGCTTCATACAATGGGGTGAAGGTGTCACTGGTTCATTATCACAGTTCTCTGGTTAGGCAGAACTAATGAGGTTTGTCATTTTGTGAAGATGCAGATAGGCCAGTTTAATTCAACAATATGAAGTTCATCTTTTGATAAATGGTAAATACCATTTAATTACTCACAGCATTGCTGATGGGCAGCTGCCTTTCACACCAGATCTAATATCTAGTCATTTTATATTCTAAATATGAACATGTATGCTTTTTGAAATGAGGTTGTTAACTAATAAAATCACTTTTGGGATACGATTGTAGCTAAGTTCACTTTGTTTCATTATAGCTGCAGGGAAGGCAGGCAAATTAGACCTCACTTCACTGAAAGCTTTCTTAGTTTGGAAGCTACTCTTGATTTAAAAGAGTGGTCATTAGTTTAGGATATTGGTTAACTCATTTGTCTTTGATGTTTCTGTCTCCTTTACTCCTAACTTAGTCAAATTTAGCCCAAGAGGATAATAGCAAAAATAGAAATTATACTTCCTAAAACAAGAAAAACCAAATTAAAGCACTTCTTCAAAAACTTGTATAGTTCTTTTAAGATAAAAACAAATCATTTTTGTATGTAAATATAGTGTAATTTGAATAGACGTAATTTCAAATGTTATTTTTGGAGACTAATATTTTATAATGGTCATAACACTGGCCTTTAGCTAAATTCTTTCTAAACTCCTTTTTAATTATTTATACAAAGGTAAAAGTCAACAATTATGACTCAATGTTTACTTTTAAATCTGTAGAAAGCTTTCAGATTTAAGTGTTTTAATTATTGATGATTTACTAAATGTTTATCTACATTATTTAATTTGTTTCTATTTAATGTTACATTTTTTCAGTGATAGCCAAATCTTTAAGTGTAAAAGTTTTAAAATAACGTCTTTGCCTTGATTGATTAGTGTTATGAACGCTTTCTTTTTCTAAATGGCTGGAATAAATGTTATTAGAATTATTTCTTCTGAGTTTTTTACAATTGAGAATCTGTCAGTATTTCCATGGAGAGAAAAGCTGATCATCATATTTTTAAATATGTAGGTTGAAATTTGGACCTATCTGTTATCAAATGTATGAGTTATTAATTTTCACAAGACATTTTAAGACAGTTAAAGAAAACTAGTATTTAATAGTTCATCTGTGTTTTAGAAGATCTTTGATGTAACATACATCTATTTAAATGTTATACAGCTATAAATGCTCTTAGGCAAGTAAAGTGATTTATCTTCCAAAATCTCCTGTTTGTCAACATATTATTTATGGCATTCCACATGAGGATACCATAAAAATCATACGTAAAAATCTTTTCAGACACTGCATAGCTTTGGACAATAATTTTCCTTTGAGTTGTCTGCATTTAAAAATAGCTTTTATTAATGCTTATGCTTGATTATATAACTTTTAGATAAGCACACTAGCCTGTGACCCTTCTCTTTTAATATGTAGCATTAATGATAAACTTTTATACTTCTAACATGTGTTTGAAATCACAACTTTAATACTATTAAACCGGGCATTTGAGGTTTTAGTAATGTAGTACTTTGGGAAAGTTGCTTTCTTTCCAAAAAGGATCTAGCAATATTATCTCTCACATACATTTTAATATGAAAATACTTCATTATTTTGAGTACAAATAACTGACAAGGTACATGTCCTTTGGGAACAACCTAGTTCAAGTGGCAAATCTGTTTTGTCAAACAATAGACACCCTTCAGAAGGGAGAAGCCATCTCTATGGTAATAGGACTAACAGTAGCCTATTGATTGAGTGGAAGAAGACATTATACAGTGTCAGCTGGCTTGTTACAATTTCATTTGTTGTATGACCTGAACTTAACCTTTAAAACCTTTCTTCTGTGAATATAAACCCAACAGCAGGACACAGTTTTTGTACAGCCATTACAGTGATGGCTTTTTTCCAGTCCTAGCATACAGTAAATATATTCCTTTACAGGTTGACTCCTTTATCAGAATTTGTTTAGGAGACATTTCACTACTTTATTCATTTACAGACTAAATCATCATTTTTTGTTGTTGAATATTGAAGGGTTTTGATCCACGAAACAGTTTTATTCTTTCTCCCCCCCACCCCATCACTTAAGAGAACATTACTGTACATGTAGGATTAGTGCTGACTGGTGTGCAGTAAATTAATTCTTTTAACAGGTTTAGGTTTTTTTCAGGTAATTGTTTGCATAGCATTCACTATATTTAGCTCTTGGGGTGGACATAAAGACCTTCTGTACCTTTTAAACAAAGATTGTATTTCAAAAGCAAATTTCTGTTTAAATGTGTTGATGTAAAAGGCTACCTTTTTTTCAGTAAACATGACTTAGATTGAAAGAACAATTTATTCGTTGTTTCCCATTACTATGTAATTTTTGCTTTTCTTGCATCTTTCTCTTGCTTTTAAAAGCTGTAAGATGTCATTAACACTGCATTTTTTGTCAATCTTTCCTAATGGCTGGCAAGAACTCATTTATATTTGCTTTGCTCTAGTGTAGAAAGCATATGAGTAAAAGAGCACATTGAAAACTGTGTCACTGTCATTTATTGAATTAAAAATAGTAAGATTGTGGCAGTTTCTGTATTTATTTATGTATTGTCCCCTTCAGGGACATTTTTAAGCATGCATTATGTTAGGAGTTTAATACATTTCATTTGTATGAAATAATAATTTAATTCATGTATATATCTATGTATTTAAGGTTATATAATAAAGTTGGTGATTTAAGGAACTGGGCTTTTCCCTTTTAAGACCTTTGAAGTAAATGATTTTTAAATTTGATAGCCTGATATTTAAAGTGTCTTATTTTCTATTTGCAATCCCCAAACCCTAGTAATATAAAATAAGAAATTATAGGTAATGTAAATCACAAATATGAACATCATTTAACTTTGCTTAATACTTGACTTTCAAAATTATTTTCTAGCAAACATCAAACTAGGTCCTATATAGTAAAATAAGGAGGAATACTGAAATCACTATCATCAAACATCTACATGCTTACATTTTATATGTGCTGATCCTTAAGATAGAAGAAAGGACATGGATAGGATTGTATACAAATGCTTTACCGCAGGGAAGATTTAACTTGCTCATGGTTTCAAATGAGGGCATATCTTATATCATTTATTTTGGTGGTTACAGAACAGGTAATATATTCTTAACAGGCTTGAGAGTCAAAATTTCTTTTTCAAACTATTAGTGACCAATTGGAACTATAGAAAAATCCATGCACCAATGTTTCTTGAACACTCATGTGAATTGAAAGTAAAACTCTTTTAGGTTTTATAATTAAAATTCAGTACTTATTTTAAAGAAAGTAAGACAAAAAGTTACTAACCACGGAATAGGCAGTTTTTCTAGAAGGCAGTGTCTCAGAAAACTTGCATAAAAACCCTAATACCATTAACATTGTGTATTTAGAAAACAGATCTCTTAATGTCAAGCAGGCTACTCAGAATATATGAATATTAACAATAATTAAAGGTATATTGAAACTATTCTTATTTAATACAAAGAACTTATGATCAATTTCAGTAGTATTTAAATATGTTCTGGCAGGTTATTTTGTGCCCATATTTTATGCATGGGGTTTTGTCATTTTTATAAGTTATATATTCCTAAACATTATGTTGCTGCTAAAAATTAATTTGATTATAGTTTCGGAAAACAAGTACTTAATTCTGAGCACTGTCTGCTATTCTTATAGCTTCCATTAGGATTCCATTCAATAAAGAATAGAAAATTAAAATGCCATACCTTAGAGAATGAGAATCTCCTGCTTAAGGGACATTTGGATTTTCCAGCTCAAAGAGTATTTTAGATTATTGCCATAGAGAATAATGTGAAGCTCTTTCTAATTTCTGAAGTAACTACGCATAAGTAACAAATAGTCACAAAATTTTTGTAGCTGAAGAAGAATGGAAAGTACTGGAGCATTAATTTCCATTCAGGAGAATATCTGTCTTGATCCCTGGTTAATTGATCATATATTTCTCTCGTACTTGTATTAAAATTGCATTGACTCAGACTAGTTAAGCATATTAAGAGCTTGGTTCATTTGCATTTTTTTATAAGTAGAGGGACATATTAGACTCAAATAGCAGCGCTTCATTTTGAAGGGAAAAAAGCAGGGCAAAAACTCTTTTAAGACTGTAGAGTCTTTTCTGACAGCTAGTCAGAGTTAGAATTAGTTCAAGGAAATGTTAATAATGCACTGCCTGGCCTAATCCCTTTGATATCACCAGGTAGCCTCCTGTTCATGGGTTAATTGCTTTAAAAGCGAAGGCAATATTCTGAGCGGTGGGCCGCTTCACCTTTTCACAGCTGTTACCATTGAGTGACAACTAAATCCCATGTGTAAGATGAGGAAGAGCTCAATCTCCAATTGGGAGAAAATTTATGTAAACCGCAATCCCTTCAGAATGTGCGGAAGTCATAGACTTTCTTGATTTACTCTGCTTTTCCCAGAAAGCTCTATTGTTCACTTTCCTAAGTCCCATCAACCCTTTGTAGCAGAATATCACAGCGGCAGCAGATAGCTTGAAATATATAAATGCTATCATAGCTCTGATTAATAGCAGTGCTTATGAGTCAAGTCTGATAACAGTGCAGCTCTCCACTCAATTTCAGATACTGCTAATGGAATCTGTCTTCTCCAATTGTAATATGAGAAGGCCTAATTTGCCATGGAGCTTGGAGCTGTCACCAGTAGGGGATTGTGGGGTCAGATGGGAGCTGCCAGGTTTTTGCCCTGCAGCTTGTATCTCTCACTTTGAATAGAGCAGCCCCCTGCCTGCCAGTTAGCTGATAGGCCGCCGTGGGGTTTATGCCACTATGTACAATAGGAGAGGGCTACATAGACTGACTTTATAATTGTGAAGCTAGCTCATATTTCCACAGCTACTGTGCTGCATAATTTCTAATAAGTGGTTTTAACAAATGTCAGATTATGAAAAGTTTCCTCAATTACAAAAACTTATAAAACATTTAAATTGCTAAATCTGTTTCCTGCCGAGATTTTGCCACTGGAACTAGTCATCAGTTATTATGACTGCCTTAATAAGTGCATATATTTCTTAAAATTACAAATAAAATATAGGTCATAACTCATATAGACTTGCTGCTTTTCAAAGCCATAAAAATAGAAAACAATCTTAACAAATTGAAATATTAAGATATACTTCCCAACTTTGCATAGTCAAACTACTTAATATTAATTCTCTATCGTTAAGTTGGTTGGTATTGCTGATAAAAGTAGTTTAATACTCTCATTCTGTTGAGTTTAGTTATTTGGATGTTTTAAGTTTACTTTTAAGATACTTCTAAGTTTTAAAATACTTTTAGCATCTTAGCTGTGAAAATTATGCAACATCTTCTAAGTTTTCAGTTAAAAAGGACTGGATATGAAAGATATGTTGGCCAGTACCTTTGAGAATAATATGCTGAAATATACTTTAACCAGTTTCAGTTTTACTACTGAATGCAAAGTACACTATCAAGGTTATCAAGCTAATCCCAAGGTCTTGTGTGTTTTTACAGACTTCAAATAAAATGTTCTAAAATCTGTAATTTGGGGGTTATTTTAAACTGTGATGTATCTCAAGAAGGTATTGCCTTCCATTTTTGAAGTTACTTGGCATACCATGAAAACTTAGTAAAATGTAAATAATGGTGATTCCTATAAAGACTAGCTCAGTATTTTCTTTTAGATAATTCAGGTATAAGTTGATGGGGTATAATAAAATGAATTGTTTTAAACCTTTGTCATGGGCTGGGATTGTAGCTCAGCAGTAGAGCGCTTGCCTCGCATGCGTGAGGCCCTGGGTTCGATCCTCAGCACCACATACAAGGCAATAAAATAAAGACATTGTGTCCATCTACAACTAAAAAAAAAAAATTAAAAAAAATAAATAAACTTTTGTCATTTATTAGTTAATGCATAAATCTTAATTCTATTGGACATTGTCTGATTACATCTTATTTATGGAAGCTCTTCATAATCTTATTTCTTCCATTTCAGTTGCATTTTTTTGAAGGTTTTTTCATTTTTTCCCCAATTTTATTTGGTGGTTTAAAATCAGGAGTAATACTTTGTACTTTGCCTTATACAGTACTGATGGTTAATATTTATGTAGCTGAAAATACAGGTGAAACAGTTTATCATTTGATTGATTCTCATCAAAGAGAATTAACTTGGTAGGATTTTTTTCTGGAGTTACAGTAAATTTTTTAATTATGGAAATGTTTAAAAACATTTTAGACCCAGTGGTGGTAGCTTCAGAGATACAACTTTAATATACTGCATCTTCAAAGATTGACTTATTTCATTAGGTCTAAACTTGAAAATGTTTACATTCTAATGCTCTTTAACTGGCCACTGACTATAATATTCTCACAGAGCGCTTGACATGTATTAGATGCCCAGTGCTGAAAGAACATTGAGTGAACTGCCATCAAAAGAAAGAGGCTTAGCAGTACTTACATTTTCATCGCTTAGCTCCCCAGTATCACCATTCTTGAGGTAGACTGGAAAGATTAATATATGTCATTGATTATGTGAATGAACCAGAAGGGAACATTTGTACCATTTTCATGAATAAGACTCAGAAAGATAAGAACATGGAAGGGAAAGGATGATAGATTTGCTGTAGATTTGATTGTATCCTGCTTTATTGTACTTCGTTCCTGTAATCCTTGCACCATTTTAGTTGTCAGTATGAATTGACACTAGTAGTAATTTCGTAAACATTAATGTTCATATGCTGCATTGTGTCCTGCCTACTCCCATTCTACTTACTTCAAGGAGTTCTCTCTATAGAAGAAGGGTGGTGTACCATACGTGTTGGGTTCTTTGCATACAAGTAACAGTGAAGGCAAATGCATTCATTACATTTACGAAGTACATCATGTGTGTGTTTGGAATGAATTTCAGGTTTCTGTTATTTGCCTTTTGATTTAGGGTTAAACAAACATGTGACTACACATGAAAATCAAATACAATGTAATAGAAAGAAAAATATACCTTATCATCAATAGCAAACCGGTGTCAATGGTGTAAATTATAACCTCCTGGTTTATCCATTATGTCAACAGATGGATACTAGTCCATCAGTGAGAAAATTACTACACAATCAGTACTTTTCTTAGGAAGCTTCTTGGATCTCATGGATTTTGTGGACCAAAAAGAAAGCAGTTACGTTTTCATCAAAGAATTCTGATACTCACCTTGTTAGGCTGCTTTTAATAGCATAACATCTTTCCACTTCAGTGGGGAACCTCTGTCATTTGTATTATCTGGGTGAAGTTTAAAGTACTTGACACCTTTCCCATATGATCTCTCATATTCTTGGTATGTCTTTCTTCATTGTGCATAAACACTGTTCACTACTAGAATGTAAATGACACAATTTTAGTGTTAACCCAAATAAAAAGCAATTAAGAAGATTTGTGTATTACAAATATACTTCATAATATTTTATATGTGAAGTATTAATATGTTTATATAAAATAAATCATACTTCAGTTACTTGGATTTGCTATTCTGAATCACCTTTTCTCTGTTAGTATGAAACCTTAGAATTAAGTATATCTCTCTAATAGCATAAAAACTTGATTGTGATTATTGATATTGATATATGACAGTCCTTTATAATGCAGTGGTTATGTTATTAAAATTATCATAGCCATGGTGTTTAAAGTGTGTGATCTTTACTTCATATGGCCTCATAAGATTTTGTTTTGGGGGCTGGGTGTGGTGGCGCTAGCCTATAACCACAGCTACCTGAGAGGTTGAGGCAGGAAGACCGTAAGTTCAAGGGCAGCCTTGGAAACTTAGTGAGATTCTGTCTTAAAATAAAAAATAAAAAGGGCTGGGGATGTAGCTCAATGGTAGAACAGTTGCCTAGAGTAGTGCAAGGCCCTGAGTTCAATCTCCCAGTATTGCAAAAAGTAAAATAAAAACATAAAAAAGATTTTATTTTTCTACAAGTCTGCTTAGATTCTACAACTATGTACTTCATTTGAAACAGTATCTCCCTGATCTTGCTCTGTGAGAATTGGATTGAGAATGGAAAACGTTTTTTTTCTCATACTATGGCTAACTCATCATAAAATATTCTTAAGTTAAAATGGAAAATAGACTAAAATTTGGTGAGTTCTGGTGAAGAGTCTTACTTTATTCACAACCTCATTTGAATTTCTCTTCTTTTTCTCTAGTTTACTATTGGTTTGATTAAAGTAATTAAATCAATTTCAGTAGAAAAAAATATCTTAATGAGCTAATTTTAAGATTCTACTTTAGCATATTACTAACTCAATTGCTTTTTAAAAAAAAAATTAGGCATATTTGTTCAAGAGAATAAAATGAAAATTGAAGTAGGGTTTTTTTAATTGCCAAGTGAAAACCAAGTGTTTTTGATTATGTCATTGTTTTTAAAAAAATTCATCAGACTTAGTCTTTACATAAGTGACAGTTTTTTCATATTTTGCAGGGAATTCATGTTTATAGTTCATCTGCATGTGAAGCTTTATGAATAATACAAGATAGCTTATTTTGTGGGCTCAAATCAATAATTTCATTTAAAACTCCTATTTAAATAAAAATGTCAGATTTGACGTCCCTTCTATTTATTTTTACTTATTCTTTTTTGGTTTTGTTTATTTTGGTACTGGGGATTAAACCCAGGAGTGATTTACTACTGAGCCATATCCCCAGATCTATTTTATTTTTTGAGACACGGTCTCATTGAGTTGCTCACACTAGTGTTGAACTTGCAAATATCCTGCCTCAGCCTCCCAAGTTGCTGAGATTATAGGCGTACACCACTGTACCTCGCTATCTATCTGTGTGTGAAAGACAATATGAGAAACTGTGAACCTTCTGTATTTTATTATTCCCTTTGAAATAATCATTTTGTAAACAAATAAATCAAGTAATATGAAAAGAAAGTGCTTTTTTTTTTTTTTTGGTACTGGGGATTGAACTCAAGGGCACTCAACCACTGAGCCACATCCCCAGCCCTATTTTGTGTGTTATGTAGAGACAGGGTCTCACTGAGTTGCTTAGCATCTCGCCATTGCTGAGGCTGGCTTTGAACTCGCGATTCTCCTGTCTCAGCCTCCCTAAGTGCTGGGATTACAGGCTTGTGCCATCGCGCTCGGCTAAAAGTGCTTTTTTTAAACGTCTTTGTTTTTTTATTTTTATGTGGTGCTGGGGTTCAAACTCAATGCCTCACATATGCAAGGCAAGCGCTCTGCCACTGAGCCTCAACCCCAGCCCGAAAGTGCTTTTTAAGTAAATTATTATTTCAGTACACTTGCCAAAAGATTAAAACTTGACTTGAAATACAGAATGATGAATGATGCCTTAGTTTCCAGAAGATGTATCCATATTCACATCACTCTGTTTTTTAAAAGAATCAATGTAACAAATCCAAAATGAATCCTTGAATTTTCGCCTTAATTTCATTTGTTTTGCCAGGACACTGTTTTTTATAATTGTAAAGTACAATAACAATAAAGGACATGGTTCTTAAAAGATGCAAAATGTATCCAAATACGAAACATCTTTTGTCTTAACTTTTACACTTACAAAAAAGAGAATTCATTCTAAATAATGGCATAGGTATGATTTTATAAGCATTTGAAAATGGTTGGACTTAGGTGAGGTAATTAGAAACTATTGCTACTTGAAGCCCATTAAAAGCTTAAAGTATGTCTGAAATTTTAAAAGATATATAAATGGAAAAACCTTTAATTTTCAAAATGTTAAATAGCTTTTGTAGAAATGTGGGTACGTACACACATGCATGCACACACACACACACACACACACACAAGATGCACTAATATGCTGACATAATTATCCAGGGGTCTTAATAGTCCAAAAATAATTCCTTTGACTTTGTAACACATTGTATAGGGGATTTTAAGTTCTTCAAATCTGGTTTCCTTATTGTATTTTTTTTTTAATTTTTTTTTTTAGTTGTAGATGGACACAATATCTTTATTTTATTTATTTTTATGTGGTGGTGAGGATGGACCCCAGTGCCTTACACATGCGAGGCAAGTGCTCTACCACTGAGCCACAATCCCAGCCCCTCCTTATTGTATTTTGATTTGGTTACAGTTAAAAATTCAGATGTCTGGCCTGGGGATGTGGCTTAGCAGTAGAGTGCTTGTCTAGGGTGTGCAAGGCCCTGGGTTTGATTCCCTAGAACCACCACCAAAAAATAAAATGAATCCTCTCTATTCAATACCCACTTAATACTTTAAAAAAATATGCTTTCAATTTAGTGAAAACCTAGAGAAGGGTCAACTACCCTAGCCTTAGTGAAAGTCCTTTAGGGAAAACTTAGAAAAGGTGATATTTACATTGAGTTGTAAACAATAAGTGGAAGTTAGCCAAGTGAAGGCAAAACAGTGCTCCAGATATACAGAATTTTGTTTGCAAAGAAACCCAGAGGTGGAGAACCAGCTTATAAGTACAGTGATTTACATGTCATGTGGTGTTGCTGAAACTTGAAGTTGGAGAGGGGTTATGTTAAATGAAGCTATGTGTGGACTGAGATCAGATCATGAAAGGTCTTGACTATGGTAATGTGTTTCCATTATGATTCAAGGGGAATCATTAAAGGATTAGATGCAGGAATGTGCTAAGATCAGGTATGTTTGGGATTCTTCACTCTGATAGCAATGGTAGGCATGTAAACCATGAAGGCAGAAGACTTACCATACTATTGGGTTGGTTTGTGTTCCAGAGGATGAGAATAACTGGAATAGGGCAGTGGCTGTGTGAGTGGAAAAAAGTTGATTAGTTTCAAAATAATTATGTTGTAAAATAGGCAGCATTATGAAGTATGTTCAACAGGGAGAGGAGGCCTTGATGGTGACTCCAAGTCTCTTGAATAACTAAGGTAGATAATGAAAATCATGAAGATGAGTGTACAGGAGCAGGATTATTTTAAGCAAAGAGGATGAGAGGTTAATTTAGTGCCCATTAACTGTGATGTTCTATGGGACGTCCAGAATTGGAATGGCATTGGAATGAGTATATAGCAATTGATTGGAGTTACATAAATCTGAAACTAAGAAAGCAAGTAGTGCTAGGGATAGATTTGATGTTTTCAGTTTGTAGTTGTCAGTTGAAATCAAGATAATAGATATGTGTCCAGAGTATGTAAAGTGAGAAGAGCAAATCGCCTGAGAATGAATTCTTGGAGAGCCCAGCTTTCAAGGAATTATTAGGAAAAGAGGAGAGATTTAGTGAAGACACAGAAGGAAGGTCCAGAGCTACATAAGGAAAACTGGGGTGTCATGGGATCCCAAACATAACCCCAGTAGAGTGAATCTGGGAGAGTGATCATCAACAGTGCACAACATGATAGAAAGGTCTAGAAAGACTCTTGGTGTTGGGGTCCCCAGACAGGAGTTATAGTAGTGTGCTAGAGTGAGAAAGGAGACAGAAGCTGGAGAGATGAGGCTGATACTGAGCCTAGCCAGACCCTGAAACTGCATGAAATCATCCTGGATGTCAGCGTGCTTTTTAGTCATTTATCTCTATCCCAGTAAGGTGAACAGTGTGCTCAAAAAATGCTCAGGGAATTGGACAAACAACACCATGAGACTGCCTACCTACAGAATCAGTGAAGGAATTGAAGGCCTCCACGCTTCAGAAAACCATCATCCTTACTGATCTGTCAGCACAGATCAAAGACTCAGCTTGCCGGGTGCTGGTGTGGGGGATCCCATCTTGTCAGCATTCATGTAAAGTCAGCGAACTAGGCTGCACACCTGTTCTTCATCGCATCCCACCTGCAGACTTCTTATTGCATGGTGTACCAACCACCAATTGGCTCTCAGGACAAATTTACTGAAAATCTTAACAAATTTGAGAACAGCTTTATTAAACTGTTTTCATCATGGGCTATTTTCAACAATAGAGTTCAGTTTTGCTTAACAGTCTTGTTCCATCCTTGAACAATTCGATGTCTTTTTCCCTAAGCTACTTTTCACTGCCTGGCATGGCTTTAGCTTTCTGTTTACTCATTTCCTTGATGCTCACTGTCCAGTTTAATTGAGACCTACAACCCTTGCTCATCCTTATCTCTTCCCTCAGCTCCCTACTGGCTTTACTTCCTTCCCTATCCAATCTGGGGCCCATGGTTCATTACTTGAACTCTCTTGCCTTCTTATCTTTCTGTCCTTCCTCCTTAAGGCTGGCTGTATCCAGCCTCCCTGGGCCTGACTCTGTGCAGCCATGTGGACTGATGCTGCCCTCTGTACCTAGTCTCTGTAGTTTCCAACATTAGCTGAGCATTTATTGCTATCTACCAAGCCTTATGTGTATCTCTCCTGGGCTTGTGAAGTTTTACCAATTACCTCTATTTTTCTTAATCTATTAATTCATATGTTACAGATTTACAGTCACTTGATTTGATTCTTAATCTTAACGTAAATCCAACATTTAAAGGAAATGTGTTAAAAGCATATGCATTTAGGGGAGGACACAGTGACCTAAAAGATTGCTAAAGTCACCTCCAGAGCAGGTGAGCCTCAACAGGATGTGGGTAGATCCAGAATCTTCCAACACACCTATGTACAAAGGCCCCTCTGGTTGCTCCAGCTGTAAGGAGAAAGCGCGTGGTTTGGTAGGTCACTCCACTTGATTCTTTCCGTACACTGAGCTCAAAATAACTGCTAATGGAAGCTAGTCAGGCCATCCCAACTGAAAGAGAACTCAGGGCAAGTTAGGCTATGAACTACATCAGGTTGGGCATTATGTTTATTTTTTGCCACTATATTACCAGCACATTAAGCATAGTAATATTCAGTAAATATTTGATAAGTGAATAAATATAATAAAGAACTCTGGGGGAAAAAATTACATGCATTTAGAGAGAAACTCAGAGTTTGGCCTCTAAAATGGTATTGAAATAAAAGAAGTTTATAAGGCTTAGGCTATATAGATTATTTGTGAAAAAATATTATTTATGATTTAATGTATTATTGTGGATGACAGAGCACCCAAAATGTTTTATATTCTACCTTTCTGCTTTTCAAGGCATACTCTCTGTTCCGTTTTCCAGAAAGCTAAGAGAACTTCAGCATTTATTTTCATAATTCACTCACACAGTTTCCTTGAAAAAATAATAGAAATTATAATAAAGAGGGAAAGCAGTGTGTTTCAGTTAGAATTTTTGGTTGCAAGCAATTGGATGACTGAGATGAGCAGAAAAGAAATGTATTAAAAGGAAGTTGGGAAGAGCTCTACAATTCAGTTTTAAAAAGACAATTCCATTTAAGAATTGGGCAAAGTATCTGAATTGACATTTCTCCAAGGAGAATACACAAATGACCAAACACAAATGACCAATACACAAATACACAAACACAGAAAAACATGCTCAGCCATCTTTAGCCATTAGGAAAATGCAAATCACAACAAGCTCAGGGAGATACCACTTCACACACAATAAAATAGCTAGAATTTAAAATCCTGGGTAACAGGTGCCCATTAGATGTAGCGAAGTCAGTGCACTGCTATTGAGAAACAAATCAAAAGATTCATTACCTGGTTTTCCTCAACCTGCATTCGAAGTACAACCCACATTCCTATAGCCTTAGTTTGAATTCCAGGCAAATTCATTTTATGCTAAAAAGGTTGAGATTATAGATTTGATATCCATTCCTTTTTTTTTTTATTTTTTATAATTAGCTACCTTCTTAGCAGCCTCACAAATTTTTTCTCTGATACTGAGGAAAATCAGGTGTAAGAAACTATGGATTATTTATTACAAAACCATCCTGATCTTGGGAGAGGAGAAGGGAAAATTCAGATTATACACTTTACCACTGTGAGATTAGTCTTCAATAAAATGCTAACGTACCTAACTACGTGTAAGTCTTAAGGTGACTGTTTTATCACTGAAGTTGATAATTTTAGGTTCAATTTGTAAAACTTTATGGAATATTCAAAAAGGCAGTTAACATAGTTCATAACTAATAATAATTAATATCAACAATTCAAATGCTTTGGGATGAATTTCTGAGTGTAATAATGTGTTAAAAATTATGGATTTGTGAGTTTTGAGTTTTCTGAGAATTCAGTTATATCAGGACTTTCTTCTCAGTTCTCCTTAATTAACCATTTGATGGTTTTAAACTGTGACAAATTCTCCTTTCAAAAACGTAATCTCAAAACCTGACTCCAGCAGGTGTGTAGCATATGCCTGTAATTACAGCGGCTCAGGAGGCTGAGGCAGGAGGATTGGGAGTTCAAAGCCAGCCTCAGCAACTTAGCGAGCCCCTAAACAACAAAAAAAAGGCTGATGATGTGGCTCAATGGTTAAGTGCCCCTAGGTTCAATCCCCAGTACCCAAAACAAACTAAAACAAACCAAACAAAAACCTGACTCCAGGGGGTTTTGAATGCAATTCAAGCTTATAATGTGTTGTTATGATAAATGGAAATAAACACAATTCTAATTAACAAAACTTCATTCTAATCTATTCTAGACTATAGGAGGTCCATATTTAATCAGTCAAAAGTGTAATTTATCATTAAGATAAATTACTTGACATTAAAACTAAAACACTCATCTTTTAACCCACAATATAATGGCACCAGATGGCTAAACTAACAGAATCTTAGTTCTGCCACTTACTTGCCATAGTACCTTGGAAAAGTTCCCTGGCTCTTCAGCTAGTTCATTGAAAAACAGGAATTTGTTGATTTTTTTTTAACTTTTATTTTGACAAGATGTTTCAGACTAATTTTGTATTTGAATCACCCCTACCCTGGAATCAGTCATTTCTTCGGGGATGCTAATTTATGTTTGAAGTAGAGGAAGGAATCCAGAAAGGAGTCTTATATCTTATGCTGACTTTCCAAAATAAAATTGACAGATGAAACTGAGAAGTTCCTTTAAAAATGTTAGAAATGCTTTAAGGTTAATTCATTTTCTTCCTTTGTGTGCATGAGACTGGGTGTTTCCAATATAAATAAAGTTCAACTTCAATTCCACATTTCAAAAACAAGGTCAAAATAAGTGATAAAATCAAATGCTATTGATGTTCAGAGATGGTATAGAAACCTGGAAATTGAAGAGAAATTTGAGAAAAGTGTAAGCTTTGAATAAATAGGAACAGGGAAGACGTCTGTTCTGGGATTCAGCGTGAGCAAAGGTATGGTGTTAGGAATAAGCATGTCATATTAAGGAGTTTTGAGGCATCTGACTAGTGAGCAAAGATAATAATGTTGTTAATTAGCAGATAGATGGGGTTCATTTTATTGGAAGCCTGGATTTCAGGCTGACTCATTTAGAATTTATCCTACAGACAATGAAGTGTCCTTAAGGTTTGAAGCTAGGTAATCAGAATATGTTTTAGGAAATTTAATATAATGTTATATTGCAGAATAGTTTGTAATACAGAGGACAAGTCAGGAAACTATTAAACTAGTTGGTTCTAAGGCATTGGGAATACAAACAAAGGAGTGGATAGGAAAATAATTTAGAACGAAAAAATGACTTTAGTGTATTTAATCAGGATCACTGGGAGAGTGGGAAACTGAATGAAATAGGAAACTGATGATCTTTATAAGTGAAAGAACAGAAATAAATTGCAAGTAGAAATTCAAAGGAAAAACAGGCTTGATGATAATGTCTTTTGTGTGTATATATGTGTACACACGTGCACGCTGGGGATTGAACCCAGTGCCACTCGCATGCTATGTATATGCTCTACTACTGAGCTCCATTCCCATCTTCTGTTGATATTGGAAATTTTACTTAATTTCTTTTTCTGTAATAGATAAAACCCAGAGAATTGCTTAATGATTTTTATACAAAACAATATAGTTGAAAATTAGTGACTTGAGACAGAAAATGTCAAAATTATTAGGCACAGTAATGCTTGCTGAATTTTTTAACATTGTTAAAAAATAGATATTTAGGGCCTTGCTTGTTGGCACACATCTGTAATCCCAGCAGCTTGGGAGGCTGAGGCAGAAGGACCACAAGTTTGAGGTCAGGCTCAGCAACTTATGAAGACCCTGTCTGAAAATAGAAATTAGAAAGGATTGGGGATGTAGCATAGTGATAGAGAGTCCCTAGGTTCAATCCCTAGAACCACCTAGAAGAAAACACAAAGGGGAAAGGAAGGAAGGGTTTTTATAGATTTAGATTTGTAGCAAGATAGGAAGTTGTTTCTTTAGGATGTTTAGCAGATTACCAGTCTCATCAGATCTCTAGATCAGGATCTAGATTCCTGATGGATTTGAAATGCATGACTCTTCTGGCATTTGAGGTTGAGACATTTGTTTTCAAGTGTAGCATTTGATTCTTTTGCCATTATTGAAATTCTCATTTCTATTCTTTCTCTCTCTCTCTCTCTCTCTCTCTCTCTATATATATATATATATATGTATATGTATATGTATATGTATAAAGTTACATATAGTTAAAATTATATAGATATAAAATTTCAAACTACAATTTTGTCTAAAAAATATAAAAACATTAAAAATTAAGAACTGTGCAAGATTGTAACATCATTAAATATGGTATGCCAAGATAAAGATAGAAAGTATCTAGATTCAAATGTCCCACAAGAAATTAGTAAGAATGAGTGTTCCTGGATATGTGTTTTGCCATATCATTAACTTACACTTAATCAGGCTATCCTTTGTGGATAAAGCAAGAAAATGACACAGGTTCAGCCCTAGCTACTATTTCTTTAGGTTTTCTGAACTGTCTTTGCATTCTAGAGTGTGTATCTAAGTACAAAATCTCATTGTATCCATAAGTTTGTTCATTTGTTTGTTAGTAGGTGAGCATGAGGTCTTCCTAATTAAAATCTGTTGAAAGAAATTATTACATGAAGTAATGTATTAACCATATAATGTGTGGGGAGAGTGCTGGATGACTGTCATAATTTCTGCTGGGACAGTTTATGAAAAGGAAAATAAAGTCAGTCCTTTTTGTTGGGAAAGAAGATTTCATGTTATCTGTATTTGCAGGCTTTCTGGCTCATATGCTGGAGGAATCCTTGCTGCGGGGGTGTTTTCATTTTCTCGTCTAACATGGCAGTGGTCCATCACAGCAGAGGTTTTTAGCTTAAACAATCTGTTTGTGGGGCTGCTTATGGCTCTTACTGTACATTTTGAGGAGGCAGCAACTGCAAAGGAGAGATCAAAGGTAACCTATTTGGATCAAAGTGAAATCATTTTTTTTGTTTTAATTTTTAGACAGCTGCATTTCTTTTTAACTTTGGTTTTGATGCTGTTTATCTATTGTGGTTACTGTCAAGGTAATCTAGGCGTGTTGAGAGAGAAAACGTTCTCAGTCCTTTTACTGTGAATGGTACTATGACAGCCGTCCCGAAACATGGGACTTTTTCCCCTCAGACTTCAGAAGTGGTTTGGAGAATGAAGGGGTTGTGAAATCCCTGTGAGTGCTATCGGAAAGGCAAGCTTGTTGGTTCATTCGCCAACACTTGCTTGTGTGTGTTACCATAAGATGCCAAGCTTTGGATCAACCTTAAATTATATACCATTATGGTACATTGATTTACTCTTATTGTGAAAATAATCAAACTTGTAATTTTTAAGTTGAGTGTCAAGTGTGTGAAAGCAGAGTAGTTCAGAAGAGATTGCAGTGAGTCTAAGGCAGATACTATGATCAAAATCATTCTAAGTGTGAAAGAACCCTGCTTTCAAAGGCTTTCTGCTGCACATTGCAGAAAACCATATTACCTTAGTAAGCAGCTTTGTGTTGTGAAAGGATATAGAAACAAAAAGACATCATGACCTATGTTTCCCATAAGTAGATCTGTGATGCTATTAGAGGTTTTGTTTTATTTTATTTTATTTTTCTAATTATGTTAAAGAAAAAGCATTCACTATACTCGTTAAAGAAGCATAAACAGATTTTATTCAGGTTCAGGGGTAGGGAACACTGCAATGGGGTTTTGTAATAGGCAATAGAGATCAGGCTCAACTCCAAATAATGAGAAATAGTGAGAATTTGTATCCAAGGAACAAGCTGTGGGTCAGTGGATAGACAATTACGGAGAGGAAACATCAGGGGTAAAGGAGGATTCAGACTAAACTGACCTAATTGGATTCTTGCTGAAGGCAGGCCAGGGTTATCTGACATCACCTGGGAGAGGGTGAAGGATGAGAAATTGGATCAGTGTGATCAAATATCAAGGGTAGAGGTTTCTGACTAAACTGACTTAGCAGCATTCTTGATAAAATTGGACAATGCAAAGATGAACACAATGTCCTAAAAGTCAGGCAGGGCCTAGTTGAAAAGAGTTCAGAGGAGCCTGCCTAGAGTTTGGTCAAGAAGATCCCTTGTGGGCTGGGGATATAGCTTAGTTGGTAAAGTGCTTTCCTAGCATGTACAAGGCCCTGGGTTCAATCACCAGCATCACAAAAAATAAAATTTAAAAGAAGAGGAGAATCCTTATCAATTATGAAATGAGTAAATATATACATGCTCAATAAAAGCAAAAACACCACCCAGATATAACCAGGTTTCTAAATAAAAGATGTTACATTTTATTTATTTAGTAGGAGAAAAAGTGAAACAGAATTGTTGAACTTCAGGTAAAGATTTTATTCAAGAATCACACAGTACTCTATTAAGATATACTAGTTGTCATACAGGAGTCTCCAAGAGTCAGTTTGAAGATAGTCATTTAAGATCAAACTGCAGCTGTTTGATGTGAATGAAAAACATTAACAAAAAGTAATGATGATAAATATTAGTGATTGTTACAATTGCTTACATCTAAGAGATTGATGTTAACTTGGCCTATGATACAATTACTTGGTTTAGTGGTAAGAGTGGCTTTTTACCATTGTGCTTACTTAGAGTTTTAAGTGAATTTTTAACTTAGGTGTTTTTGTTTCTTTTCTTTTCTTTTTTTCCTGTTTATTTTCAGATAGCTAAAATCGGTGCTTTCTGCTGTGGCCTTAGCTTGTGTAATCAGCACACAATAGTTCTCTATGTTTTATGCATAATACCTTGGATTCTCTTTCGACTTTTAAAAGAGAAGGTAGGTTTTTGAAATTTATAAAAATAAAAATTAATAATATTTTGTTTAGATTCAATATAACATTTGTTTCATCAGAAAACTTGGGGCTCTAATTTTTCTTGAGTTTTATATAAAGCTCAAATAACCTTAACCCCTAACAATATTGACTAAACAACAACAAAAAAAGGGATTTACAAAAGTAATGCAATATTGATTGCAGTGGCATCTGGCCTATGTCATAATTTTTTTCATGATTCTGAAAAGCACCTGAAAATAGGTTAAAAGGACTTTAAAGCAGTAATACTGAATTTCCTTAATAGTTTTATTATATATTCTAAGACACAGGGTGGTATAGTAGTAATACATTACTCATATTTAACTGTTGAGTGCCTGCTGTATGCTGTATCCTTGTTCTAAGTGTGGAGATTTAGTTCTCAACAAACAGGCAACATCCCTGTAGTGTGAACTCATTAAAATCTCTGATAAATAGCAATCCTGTTTTCTCAGGACATTTCTGTAGAATTAAAAAGATTTATTTTCATTTCATCTTTCTCTGTAAGAAAAAATTTTGTTAATTATAATGGCAGTAAATAGCAATATAGGAAAATTACTTTGTTGGGCAATGGGAGATTTAGGTAAGGAAATAGACATGAACCCTTGAAAGAATAAATGCCCTTCATCAGTCAGACCTTCTTTTAGTCTATATGCAAAGCCAGTGCTAGGGTCATTTTTGTTTATGAACAAACTCAGCACATTTGTCATTTTATTATTTGTTCATTATACCAGTTATAATCAGAATTATAATAGAAAATATATAATACATGTAATAAAATTATTATATAGTAATAGGGAAATAATTATGCCAAATTTAGATAATTAGATAATTATATTAGCTGTGCTTGAACACATTCAGTTTCTTAGCATCTTGGCAACAAAGCAAAAAGGTAACATGGAGATTATAAAATTCTGATTATGTGATTAAAAAGTAAATAAAAGGGAAACATAACAGTTGACAGGAAAGAGCAACTTTTCTTGGAATTGAATTCTGTGAAGTCAATCATTTAAATCACATGGGGGCTATTAAACAGCCTAACAGGCAGTGTCCAAATTTCATAGAATATACGGAAAGTTCTTCATATGATCGTTTATAATACATACACTTGATTTTTTAAAAAACGGAGATATAACATTAAAAAGTATAACTCAGCCAAAATTTTCTATGGAATACAAAACTGAGGAAGCCCAGATATTTTTCTTAGGGTGGATGCAGAGATGTGGGTCAACAGACAACATAGCCCACTCTAAGCACAGCCCACTTTCATATCAGTCATCTTAGCCAGAGGTGTCTTGACCTGAGAAAACACAGGAGAGGTACATTTTCTGGACAGGACCTATAGTTGATTGAAAGAAAAGCTATGAACTTTGTATAAAACATGCAGAACTCAGAGTTGACAATTTAGGAGACTGGACTAAGGGCCTGTTTACCCTATAATGAGGTGAACTACTGATGAATGATGAGATTTGGAGAACCATGACCCTTTAACATACCTCTTCTCTCCCATTCATTCATTCATTCATTCATGATACTGGGGATTGAGCCCAGGGGTGCTCTACCACTGAGCTATATCCCAAGTCCTTTTTATTTTGTTTTTAGAGAGGGTCTTGCTAAAGTGCCTAGGATGGCCTTGAACATGCTATCCACCTGCCTTAGCCTCCCAAGTAGCTGGGATTACAGGTGGGTGCCACTACACCTGGCTCATTTCCATTCTTTAGATAACAGAGACTAGAAAATAAGGTCTACACAGGAGTTGTTTGATCTTACATTGAGGTGATTTGAAGTAGAGCAAGGAGTCTTGAGTCAGTTGGTGTCAACCCTGACTGCTCATTTAGCTAGGAAGCATTTAAAAAATGCATGTGTGCATATGTGTGTATGCACATACATACACACATATATAACAATGTAGTACACATGTACATGCATGTTTTATATACATGTATATGTATATTTATCCTGAAATCTGATCCAAATTATTTTGTTATAATTGATCTGGGTGGGGTCCAGACACTACCCAGGTGATTTCAGTGTGCAGCTAAGACTAAGAATTTCTCCCCAGACTAAAATAGCTCTGGGGAGAAAATGTAATTGTCTCCTATTTATTCCTTATGCAAAAGGAAAATTCTGCAACAACTACATCTTACCATTCTGTATTCAATTTTATAATATATAGAAAGTGCCAAAACATAAACATTTTACTTTCCTTAAACCACTTTTAAGAATAGCAAAGCATAGGCATGTTGTTTGATTAGATATTTCTAAGTTTTGTGTGCACCTCATTTACTGCTATAGAAATCTCAAATGAAATCAGTACTATAATGAAAGCACTTCATTTTCAATTAAGAATGTTTATTTGAAAATGCTAATATAAGCCAACTCCCTGTTGTGCTTCTGGTGAATGTGAACTTTCTTCCTTACATTCATTCTCAGAGATGAATTTCTCATTTTTGAAAAGGAAAAGTTGGCAATTTCCAGTTAATTTTTTTGAGACCCCTTTCCCCAGTTATTAAAGCAACCAATATTTTAATTTTTCTGGCATACCCAAATTTATTCTTTTGGACTTGATCTTTATAAAACTTTGTTGATATTGTCTTTCATTATTGAAATGTGTAGATAAGAAATATACTCCCCCAAATAAGGTATATGAGACAACAAATTTCCTTTAGTATTCTATCCTAAATGTAAATTGAGGGGAAAAAAGCATTTGGATGAGCCTGGAGATTATATAAAAGCTAATTTTATTTGTGTAAAACATATCCATGAAATGTTCAAAGCCTTTATAGGAAGAATTTATTGTCCGTGTATGATCATAATAAAGTATATACTTGAAATCAACTCCTAAAGATGACCATGATGTATATTAGTATAATATCAGTTCAATATTTGGGGCATATTCAAAATCAGCCAAATAATACTTGATCACTTCTAAGTGGATGATCTCAGCTGTGTGATATGCATATCATGACATGGTTTTAAATGTAGAAGATGCAATAAACATGATACTTATGAGTCTTTGCTAATGTTATTTGCTTCACTCAGATTTCATCTGCCATGTAAAGGAGTTCAGGCTGATGCAATTTTCTAGTAATCCACAGTAATCAGAAGGTTTAACATAGTATTCTGTGGTGACTTAATATAAATTGAGAGATCAGCTCTGAGCAAACATATTTGATGTTTTCCTTGATGTGTTCTTGAAGTTCCAGGATGAATCGACTAAAATAAACACTGTTCAACAACACAATGTGTTTTAATACAGGAACTCTCCCTGGGCTTTTTGTTGAAGTTGAGTCTGTGTTTCTCTGCCGGTTTGCTACCCTATGTCTACCTTCCCTTCTCTTCCTACCTCAATCATGCCCGCTGGACCTGGGGTGACCAGACGACACTGCAAGGATTTCTGACCCATTTTCTCAGGGAAGAATATGGAACATTCAGCCTGGTAAATTTATATTTCAAGCCCTTGTGAAGAAACAAGTGATCATATTTCAGTGTTCAGTCAACTTCAGTGTTGATTGGAAAAGCAATTAATGTTTATCAATGGCAGCAGAATTTCCATTTTAGTCATTGATGTAACAAACTTGTCCCTTGGAATGTTAGAAAAAAATCAGAATCACTTCATCCAACAGCATGCTGTTGTATATCCCAAATATACTTTTCAGGATGACATGCACTAAAAGAACTTACTGCCTACTGTTCAAGATTGCCTGCAATCTTGGGTAGTATTGTGAATAAAAATGTATGCATAAAAATATTTGGAAAAGATTGAAGGAAAGGAACCTCAAAAATTTTAATTCACCTTCATCAAAGCATTTCCTTTTTTAAGTAACATTTGATTAACAATGTTCATGTTAGTATTACTTTTTAAAATTGAAGACCTATTTATAAATGATTTGTAAAATATTACTTCACCAAATGGAAGCAATGTGCTCTAAAGAAATTCAAAAGGATAAGGAAGGAGAGGCCTTCATAAGATACTTTATGGTATTGAAGAGGTTTTGTTCGTCAAATGAATGGTGAGTCTGTAGATTTTTATTTTTAAACTTTTTCCCTAAAATATACATTATGTATGCTTTTTGTGTGTGTGTGATATCGGGATTGAACTTAGGAGACCTCGACCACTGAGCCACATCCCCAGCCCTATTTTGTGTTTTATGTAGAAGACAGGGTCTCACTGAGTTGCTTAGCACCTCACAGTTGCCGAGGCTGGCTTTGAACTCGCAATTCTCCTGTCTCATCCTCCCAAAGTGCTGGGGTTACAGGCATGTTAGATATTATATTTATCTTTTTTTCTTTTTCTGGTACTGGGGATTGAACTCAGGGGCACTCAACCACTGAGCCTCATCCCCAGCCCTATTTTGTGTTTTATGTAGAGACAGGGTCTCACTGAGTTGCTTAGCGCCTCACTGTTGCTGAGGCTGGCTTTGAACTCGTGATTCTCCTGTCTCAGCCTCCCAAAGCCCTGGGATTACAGGCGTGCACCACCATGCCCGGCTTATATTTATCTTATATAGACATTTCACAATAAAATAGATTGATAAAAGGATAATTGCTTTTATTAAAATAATAATTTTGACTTCGAAAGTTTGATGCTTTATATTCTGATTTACTTATATTGGTTAACGCATAAAATACAGATTGAGGGCCCTTCCATATTTTAAATTTCTATCGTTCACACATAATTGTGAAATTATGATCTAACAGGTTCTGATAAAATTTAATCAAAATTCCCAAAAAGAAGGCTGGCGATGTGACTCAGTGGTAGAGTGCTTGCCTGGCATGCATGAGTCTCTGGGTTTAATCACTAGCACTAAAAAAAAAAAAAAAATCCCAAAAAGAGTGTAAAGAGAGTCTATAACAAAAGTGTAATATATAAGTCTGCTAACTCATTAATGTGTTAATCATTCCTGCTGGATTAGTTTAAATGATTTTTAGCCAATTATTAGTTTTTCCTAAAGGATATCCAAGTTTAGTTTTCACTACATTCAAAACTGAACAGGCTCTGAAGTAAAGACTGATGAAGATGTTGCATTGTATATTTAACGCATGCATCTTTTAAATCAAGATCATTATAATGTAATAACCCAACAAAACTTTAATATATGTAAAAATAAACTTTTCTCTTTTGTGTTTAGGCCAAATCTGAAATAGGATCCAGTATGTCTGAAATACTGGTGTGAGTATAAAATATTTAAAATCATTTGTAAATGCATTTGCTACTAGTTTTTTAAAATGATTTTTAGGTATTTCCAAGTTCCTGTCTTTGTAAAGTAGTACATCTGAGAAAGTTTTAACCTGTACAGTTAACAGTTGTTTGTAAATATTGAGCTGTCTGGGGTCTAGCCTTTCCCTCAAATGAGATAATGTTTAAAGTGAGCAATAAATACAACACTTAATAAGAATATTGGGAGAGTAATGACAACCCTCAAATTAAAATGTTTCAGTGTTCAGTGGGGTACAAAATTGCCCAATGTAATTTTGCTCTTTGTTCTGGTTTTTATATTGCTTTCTTTTGGAGACATTTTATAACATTATGTATAGCATGATTTGAACAATTACTTTCTTGTGTTTTTGGTTGGAACTAGGTTTATTTAATTCTTTAGAGCTTCATTTTTAAAAATTATCTTTTGACTTCCTTTTGCCTATCCTCATCCTAAGCTCTATTTTGATGTACATATTTTTAATATCCAACCTTATTAGAACCAGCTTAAGCAAATATATTTTCATCTACATTATCCAATAGTGTTCTTTGAAAAATGGGTTAATATTTGCTTAAAATTTACACAGATTAAGACAACTTGAAAAATATTCATACCAACTTAAAAAATATCCATATGAATTGTACTGCTTTATAAATTTCAGAATAAAATAGGTTTCTAGAACACTAACTAATTTCTAGTTTGAAACTCACAGGGCTTTTTGGGAAAAAAAAAAAAAAAAAAAGAAAAACCATGGGGAGACTAGCTCAACTTAATATATGATGCGGTTCATAGGTTCTTACAATTTCTTTCTTCCTTCCTTCCTTCCTTCCTTCCTTCCTTCCTTCCTTCCTTCCTTCCTTCCAGGGATTGAACTCAGGGGTACTCGACCACTGAGCCACATCCCCAGTCCTATTTTGTGTTTTATGTAGAGACAGGGTATCACTGAGTTGTTTAGCACTTTACTGTTGCTGAGGCTGGCTTTGAACTTGCAATTCTCCTGTCTCAGTCTCCCAAAGTGCTGGGTTTACAGGCGTGCACCACTGCACTTGGCTCATTTTTACAATTTCTTTCTTGTTTACTCACTAATTTGCTTCCTTCCAATCATTCTTTTTTTTTGCTTTTTGTCATATTTTATTTGTTCTATTTAGGCTTACATGTTAACAGAGTGCAATTTGATTCATTGTACATAGATAGAGCATAACATATCAATTCTCTAGTTGTTAATTGTATAGAATCACAACATATATGCCATCATACATAAAGTTAGGGCTATGATGACCATCATATGCCACCATCTTTACTGTCCCCATGCCCCCTCCCCCCTTACACACCTTGAACAGAGTTCCACCATTGTTCCCATGTCCTTCCCTACATTATGGATCAGCATCCACTTATCAATGATTACATTCTGCATTTGGTTTTCTGAGATTGGCTTACTTCACTTAGCATGATATTCTCCAACTCCATCCATTTACCTGCAAATGCCATAATTTTATTCTCTCTTATTGCTGAGTAATATTCCATTGTGTATATATACAACAGTTTCTTTATCCAGTCATCTATCAAAGGGCATCTAGATTGGTTCTACAGTTTAGCTATTGTGAGTTGAGCTGCTATAAACTTTGAAGTGGCTGCAGCACTGCAGTATGCTGTTTTTAAGTCTTCTGGGTATAGACCAAGGAGTGGGATAGCAGGCTCAAATGGTGGTTCCATTCCAAGTTTTCTAAGGAATCTCCATACTGCTTTCCAGATTGGTTGTACCAATTTGCA
>PVHX01018763.1:0-36113 GCA_004024805.1 Geosciurus inauris
AGCAATGTTTAAGTGTACCTTTTTCTCCACATCCTCGCCAGCACTTATTGTTGCTGGTATTTTGGATAGCTGCCATTCTGACTGGGGTGAGATGAAATCTGAGGGTAGTTTTGATTTGCATTTCTCTAATGGCTAGAGATGTTGAACATTTCTTCATATATATGTTTATTGATTGTATATCTTCTTCTGAGAGGTTTCTGTTCAGCTACTTAGCCCATTTATTGATTGGGTTGTTTGTTTTTTTGGTGTTAAGTTTTTTGAGTTCTTTATATATCCTGGAGATCAGTGCTCTGTCTGATGTGCATGTGGCAAAAATTTGCTCCCAGAATGTAGGCTCTCTGTTCACCTCATTGATAGTTTATCTTGCTGAGAAGAAGCTTTTTAGTTTAAGTCCATCCCATTTATTGATTCTTGCTTTTATTTCTTGTGCTATAGGTGTCTTGTTAAGGAATTTGGGGCCTAATCCCACGTGATGAAGATTTGGACCAACTTTCTCCTCAATTAGACGCAGGGTCTCTGGTCTAATTCCTAGGTCCTTGATCCACTTTGAGTTGAATTTTGTGCATGGTGAGAGATAGGGGTTTAGTTTTATTTTACTGCATATGGATTTCTAGTTTTCCCAGCACCATTTGTTGAAAAGGCTATCTTTTCTCCAGTGTATGTTTTTGGCACCTTTGTCTAGTATGAGATAGCTGTATTTCTGTGCATTACTCTCTATGTCTTCTATTCGGTACCATTGGTCTACATGTCTGTTTTGGTGCCAGTACCATGCCATTTTTGTTACTATTGCTTTGTAGTAAAGTTTAAGGTCTGGTATTGTGATGCCTCCTGCTTCACTCTTCTTGCCAGGATAACTTTGGCTATTCTGGGTCTCTTATTTTTCCAAATGAATTTCATGATTGCCTTTTCTATTTCTATAAGAAAGGCCTTTGGGATTTTAATTGGGATTGCATTGAATCTGTATAGTGCTTTGGGTAGTATGGCCATTTTAATAATAATGATTCTCCCTATCCAGGAACATGGTAGGTCTTTCCATCTTCTAAGAAGTTCTTCAATTTCTTTCTTTAGTGTCTTGTAATTTTCGTTGTAGAGGTCTTTCACCTCTCTTGTTAGATTGATTCCCAGGTATTTTATTTTTTTGGAGTCTATTGCGAATGGAGTAGTTCTTCTAATTTCTCTTTCAGAGGATTCATTGCTGATGTATAGAAATGCATTTGATTTATGTGTATGGATTTTATATCCTGCAGTATTACTGAATTCATTTATCAGTTCTAGAAGTTTTCTTGTGGAACTTTTTGGGTCCTCTAAGTATAGAATCATGTCGTCTGCAAATAATGATAGTTTGAGTTCTTTTCCCTACTCGTGTCCCTTTAATTTCCTTCGTCTGTCTGATTGCTTTGGCTAGAGTTTCAAGGACTACATTGAATAAGAGTGGTGAGAGAGGGCATCCCTGTCTTGTTCCAGTTTTTAGAGGGAATGCTTCCAATTTTTCTCCATTTAGGATGATGTTGGCCTTGGGCTTAGAATATATTGCTTTATCAATGTTGAGGTATGTTCTTAGTTTCTCAGTGTTTTGAACATGAAGGGGTGTTGTATTTTGTCAAATGCTTTCTCTGCGTCAATTGATAGAATCATGTGATTTTTATGGATTACATGTATTGATTTCCCTATGTTGAACCAACCTTGCATCCCTGGAATGAACCCCACTTGATCGTGGTGCACTAGTTTTTTAATATGCTTTTGTATGTGATTTGCCAACATTTTATTAAGAATTTTTGCATCTATATTCATCAGGGATATTGGTCTGAAATTTTCCTTTTTTGATGTGTCTTTGTCTGGTTTTGGAATCAGGGTGATACTAGCCTCATAGAATGAGTTTGGAAGGGTTCCTTCCCTTTCTATTTCGTGGAATAATTTGAGGAGTATTGGAGTTAGTTTTTCTCTGTAGGTCTTGTAGAACTTAGCTGAGAATCCATCTGGTCCAGGGCTTTTCTTGGTTGGAAGGCTCTTGATGGCCTCTTCTATTTCCTTGTCTGTAATCGATCTGTTTAAGTCATGAATGTCCTCCTGGTTCAGTTTGGGTAGGTCATATGTCTCTAGGAATTTGTCGGTGTCTTCAGGGTTTTCCAATTTACTGGAATATAAGTTTTCAAAATAGTTTCTGATTATCCTCTATATTTCAGCAGGGTCTGTCGTGATATTTCCTTTTTCATCACAAATTTTGGTAATTTGGGTGTTCTCTCTCCTTTTTGTTAGGGTGGTTAAGGGTTTGTCAATTTTTATTTTTTCGAAGAACCTATAATGGGTCAGCTATGACTTAATGTGTGTTCCATAGTTAGAATGCATTTCTTGGGTGTGGCAGTTAGGCAGAGTTGTGCCACTGGTATTCAGCCTCCCTGGATGAGACTACCTAGCACTTTGTTACTTTATTGACAAAAAAAAAAAAAAAAAAATCTCCATACACATCAGCACATTGGGAAGTTTCTACAGTTTGATATTTCATTTCGTGTTTAGTATTTGCACCATGAGGCATACTTATCTGGGGACCTGGTATAAAAAATTAATAGTGCAGAGCAGGTGCTATTTTCCTGTTGTGAAGACATACCTGGAAATAAACTCAAAGCTGACTCTGTTCACTTCACTTATCTTAGCCATCTCCAAGAATTGTTGATGTTTTTCTTTTTCTGAAGTCACATTTAGCAACCTGGCTCAAGCCCAAGAAAACTCCTAATAGATTTTTCAAGGCTTTTTTTTTTTTTTAAGCTGTCGAATTTTGGAATTGGGAGTTCCCCATTTGGTGGTGTAGAGTTGACACAAATGCAAATAAAATACAAGAAAAATGCTGGTTGATATAAAAACAATGTGTGTGATGAGGTGTAAAGGTCAGCACTGTGGAACAGAATGAACCCTAAAATCTTACATTATGTCAACACTTTAACTGGAGACTGTTTCCAGCTACCATGAAAAGTGGATCCTTCCAGCAACATCATGGAAGCAGGCCTTGTTTTCTGTGACACACTGAGATTCAAAGAATAAGGTCCTGCTGTTACGTGTACTTGCCCTAGAGAACTCAGAATTGGGGTTAGGATGACAGATAAGTACAGGTGGAGCATCCCTAATTCACGAATCCAGAATGCTCAAAAATCTGAAACTTTCAACTAACGTGACACTATAAGTAGAAAATTCCACATCTGACCTCACATGAAAGGTCATAGTCAAAGCGTAGATCTCCTAAGAATATTGTACAAAACTACCTTTAGGCTGTGCATAGAAAGTTTATATATAACATAAATGAATTGCATGTTTAGACCTGAGTGCAATCCCAGATATATCTCATTAGTTATAAGCAAATATTCCAAAATCTAAAAATATCCGAAATCTGAAACACCTCCTAGTTCCAAGCACTTCAAGGAGAGGCTCAACTAGTAATGATGTATATAATAGTTGTGTATATGTGTCATGATCAAGGGGTGCCCCAGGTACATTTTGAGTCCAGAGAAAGACTGGGAATGGAGGAAGGAGGATATAGGGAGTGGGAGGGATCCAGGAGGAAATTTCCTTAGAGATGGTCATACTTTCATTAAGTCTTAAAGATCACATAGGAGCCAGAGGTAGGGAGCAAGAGAGAGTCTCAGTGTCTGATGAACTGGAAGTTACTGGCTGGGAAACTTGGTAAGGAGGCAGACTTCAGCAGAGAGAAGCTTGGAGATAAGGCAGGTGCAGATTGTGGGGGCCTGGGTTGCCATGCTAAGTAACTTGGACTACCCTGAGAGCAAGGGATCCAGTTGTTACAGTGGTTTACATAAGGGAGCAGTGTATTGTACCATTTTCAACTGGGCAAAGTGGTATTTTGGGACTCATTCCAGTGTAGCAGTGGGGAGATTAGATTGAAGAGGGCTGGGACTAGAATCAGGGAGACCATTTAGGAAAGTTCCAAGACCATGGTGGGAAAAGATGAAGCTGTGGGAGTGGAGATGGGTATCTGGAGGTTGAGAGAACAGAGTTTAAGGACCAGTAGCAGGACACTGGCTTCTGTTAGGGTTGTTCTTTTCAGTGTTGCCATATACCTACTGCAAAATGTCACTCCACCAGCAAAATTGTACCTTGCACAGATGCCTCTCAGCCCACCTTTTGTGCCTGTTGAGCTCAGACCACATTGCCCATGTTGTGTTCTAGTGGCTTGCTTAGCATTTCGAAGCATGGAGCCATAATGGACTTGGAATCTTATACCTAATTACTAATCCTACATTGTGAAGAATGATGCAAAGCCTCATGTTCTACTTTAACACTCATTCCAAAACTGGCATTGTTCCAAGGAACTTTTTCCCCCTCTTTGAAAGATCGATTAAGCTAAGAGTATTTTCTTGGGATAGGACATTGTCAAGACTCCTGTTTTCATCTGAGAATTTAGACCCTTGTCAACTTTCTGCAGGAGGATGCTGAGGTGACCAAAGCTTTTGAGGAAGATATAGAGACTCCACCAATAAGAAACATTCCTTCTCCCGGACAGCTGGACCCAGACACGCGGATCCCTGTTATCAATCTGGAGGACGGGACAAGGCTGGTGGGGGAAGATGCTCCTAAAAATAAGGATTTAGTTGAATGGCTGAAGCTGCACCCTACTTACACTGTTGATATGCCAAGTTATGTACCAGTAAGTATTACGGAGTTTCGAGTTGGCAGGAAGCTTGTTGGGCCAGGTCTCCCCATTCCCATCCAACGTGGAAATTCTTGACGGCAGGTCCCCTCTGCCTTTTGCTTGAATGCCTCCTGGTCTTGAACCTTCCCCAGTTTCTTGTCATTGTGTCTCTTAAATTAGAAAAACTAGCTACAAGTTCTGCCCTGCTGAAGTACAGCCTTACAGTTCCTTATTATAGATGTTCATTTTTCATTTTTATACTTCTTCTCCCACCTAACAGACATGATTTCTTCAGTTACTCTTCTCATGGCATGGTTTCCAGGTGGTCTCAGTATTGGGGTAACAGTCTTGAAGGCACTTTTTTGGGCCTTCTGACAAGGTCCAGCCATCCCAGAGAGCTATAAGGTCATTACTTTCAGAGATTTGGCCAGTTAATTTGGCCATATATATATATATATATATATATATATATTTTTTTTTTTTTTTTTTTTTAACCACTGACCTGCTTCCCCAACTCTTTATTTATCAAAACCAGGTCTCACTGAGTTGCTGATGACCTCATTAAGTTGATGAGACTGGCCTTGAACATAAGATCTTTCAGCCTCAGCCTCCTAAGTTGCTAGGATTACAGATGTGCACCACCAGGTCCAGCTGGCCATAGATTTTATTAACTGATATTAAGCAATAGGTGGTTAATATCTCCAGATGATTGATCACAAACTGTTTGCTAGCTGGCAACACAAATCTTTTATTTCCTATACGTATATGATTGGTGCTTTTAAAAATATAGGGTGTTCTGGGTTTTGATGTATGTGTTGTGGGGGGGGGGGTGTTGTTAGTTTAGGCCAGCTCAGTTCTTGCTGTTAAGGACCTCCCCACTGCCCCACCCCCACCACATCACCAATACACACACACAAGATCCAGTAACAAAAATCTGATGTCGTCATCTCTGTTCAAGTAGCTGACTAGAAATTGTGAAGGGACTATAGAAAAAAAAATTTTTTTTAAATACCATGACTTATTTAAACTTTTGAACAAAGCCTTTAAAGGGGTTATTAATTAAGCAAATTATTAGCTTATATGTTTTTGGTTCTTGATAGTCCAGGGCCTGGGGTTCCTCTTAAAGAACAGTGTAGCATCTGAATGAAAATGGTTCCTGAAACCTCCATAAGAGTTGAAAGTGATTTGACTGTTCTCTTTGGCATTTATATAGGAAAGAATCAGTACTAAAAGTAATTTTACTGAATGCATTTTTTCTTTTGCAGAAGAACACAGATGTGCTATTTTCCTCGTTTCAGAAACCGAAACAGAAAAGACATCGATGTCGAAATCCTAATAAATTGGATATAAACACTTTGACAGGAGAAGAAAGGGTGCCTGTTGTCAATAAACGAAATGGGAAAAAGGTAAACGTTGGAAAAGGGACTTGATCTCTGTGATTTTTTTTTTTTTTCCAATCCCAGAAAGAAGTCTCTTTTCCTGCCATTGTTTGTAAGGAGGAAGAATTTCAGTTCTCCTAGAATATGTGTATGTGTGTGTATATAAGTGGTAGAGGAAGAAGAAATGAGGGGAGTTGGGAGGGAAAACTTTGGGGTTTTTAATCCTAAAATTCCTAAAATGCCTCTCCCAGATGGGTGGAGCTATGGCACCTCCAATGAAGGATCTACCTAGGTGGCTGGAAGAAAATCCTGAATTTGCAGTTGCTCCAGACTGGACTGATATAGTTAAACAGTCTGTAAGTACAAACTCTCCATCTCTTTCAAGAATGGTATCCATACAAAACTGTTTTCCTTTATTTTCTGTTGGCCATTAATTATTTAGCTATAACTTAATTCTTAGCTCAAAAAAATTGACATAATACATGATTTTCATCATTAACACATCATCATTTCTTACATCAATACATCATTAATCTGAAGTGAATTATTTGTTAGATCTAGTTTAAAAGGTTGTGTAGAAACACATTCACAGTCTTGGAAGTGGACTTGCTCCAGGTAAGCCTGTTGAACAGCTCCTCTATATAGTGGAGTTTATGCTGGTTGAGATCATTAAGAATATTAACTGTGATTTCCAATTTTAAAATCAACCAGTTAATGACATGCTGACTGTTTTATATTTGTTTGAATTATACAAGATAATTGACTATTCCCTGTTGGTGTGTACTTCCATCAGTTGTGATAGGCATAGCAGTCCTATGAACTGCTACCATGGTCAGGATAGTGTCCCTCCCACCAGTCTCCTTGTGCTCTCCTCTCCCTCCAGCCTAGCTCCTAACTGCTACTGACCTGTCTCCATATCCTAGAGTTCTATCTTTCTGAGAAGGTAAAATGCAAATAGAAAATCTGAAACCTTTGGTGACAGCTTCTTCTGTTCATTATATTGTTCATCCAAAGGGTTGTGTGTCTTAAAAGTTGGTTCCATTCCACTGTTGAATAGTATATTGCTTGGATATACCACCACGTGTTAGTCTGTCACCCACAGAAGGACCTCTGAGTGGTCTTCAGATTTTTGAAATTAAGAATGAAGCTGCTGGGTGGGGGTTGTAGCTCAGTAGAGGCTTGCCTTGCATGTGCGAGGCACAGGGTTCAATCCTCAGCACCACATAAAAATAAATAAAATAAAGGTATTGTGCCCATCTACAAATATATATATGGGAATGGAGCTGCTATAAACATTCGTATACAGGTTTTGTTGTAAATGTGACTTTTCTTTAAGATGGAAACTAAAATTAATTTTAGTTAATTTAATTTTCCATCTTTTTTGATCACTTTCTATTAATTTTTGAAATATTCAAAAGAAAACATTATAGTGTGTATAATAATCCTATAATGTATATAACTTTAATTATTTGATAATATTTCTCCTGTACAGTGTTTTTTTAATTGAAAGATATTTAAGCCAGGCGTCGTGTTGCACGTCTGTAATCCCAGCACTTTGGGAGGCTGAGACAGGAGAATCGTGAGTTCAAAGCCAGCCTCCAGCAACAGCGAGGCACTAAGCAACTCAGTGAGACCCTGTCTCTGAATAAAACAAAAAATAGGGCTGGGGATGTGGCTCAGTGGTCGAGTACCCTTGAGTTCAATCCACAGTACCCAAAAAAAAGGTATTTAATTTGCACATGAAAATTATCCATGTTGAAAGAGTACAACATCAATGATGGTGTGATGTGTATGTGTCACATACTGTCACCATGCATCGGCTTTTTGATGTCTTAATTCTTGCAAGATGGATGCAGCTGACATGACATCTACCTTGGTGATAGAGTAGCCTTGGACAATTTTTCTGCAATTTAGCAAGTTGGCATAATGATAAACAAAACTTTTGCTTTCCTCAGTTTTACCATTGAGCTTTTAGAATGGGAATGATTGCTTATGTATTTCCATTAAAACATCAACTTCCAGTGCATCACAAGTGCCCACAGCAAAATTAAATTTTCTTCCGCAACCTCTGTAGCCATTGTTTGCCTCTGCCTTCCCTTTAGGGTTTTGTCCCAGAGTCCATGTTTGACCGTCTTCTTACTGGACCTGTGGTGAGGGGAGAAGGAGCAAGCAGAAGGGGAAGAAGGCCCAAGAGCGAAATTGCCCGAGCAGCCGCAGCCGCTGCTGCTGTCGCCTCCACATCAGGGATCAACCCCCTGTTGGTGAACAGCCTGTTTGCTGGGATGGACCTGACGAGCCTGCAGAACCTCCAGAATCTCCAGTCTCTCCAGCTGGCGGGTCTCATGGGCTTCCCTCCAGGACTGGCAACAGCTGCCACTGCCGGAGGCGACGCTAAGAACCCTGCTGCCGTGCTGCCCCTGATGCTGCCAGGAATGGCAGGCCTGCCCAACGTGTTCGGACTGGGCGGGCTGCTGAACAACCCTCTCTCAGCTGCTACTGGAAACACCACTACTGCTTCTAGTCAAGGAGAACCGGAAGACGGCACTTCAAAAGTAGAAGAGAAAGGAAAGGAGAACGAAGACGAGAACAAAGACTCTGAGAAAAGCACAGATGCTGTTTCAGCTACTGACTCTGCGAATGGATCTGTTGGTGCTGCTACTGCCCCGGCTGGATTGCCCTCCAACCCGCTAGCCTTCAACCCTTTCCTCCTGTCCACCATGGCCCCAGGCCTCTTCTACCCATCCATGTTTCTACCTCCAGGACTGGGAGGATTGACGCTGCCTGGGTTCCCAGCATTGGCAGGACTTCAGAATGCCGTGGGTTCCAGTGAAGAAAAGGCTGCTGACAAGGCCGAGGGAGGCCCCTTTAAGGATGCAGAGAACCTCGAGGGCAGTGATGCGGAGGAGAGCCTGGACAAGACTGCGGAGTCCTCCGTCTTAGAAGATGAGATAGCACAGGGTGAAGAGCTAGACTCGCTTGATGGGGGGGACGAAATAGAAAACAATGAAAATGATGAATAACCAGTACCAGTTCCAGTTAAAGTGTTTAAAACTTTTGACAAGTGGTAGTCCTACTGTTTACACTCACAGTTAATGTTCATACCTAGTTTTATAAGCTGTTCTGTAACATAGGGTAGCAAAAGAAAAAAAGAAAAAAAAAGTCCAAGTCATGTTATACAGGTGTGTCAAAAGGTATCTTGGTCATTAAGTATTGTGCAGTGCATTATTTATTATCCCTAGGAGAGATGAAATTTGAGAGGTGATCATGTCTTTTTAAGGAAACTTACATAATGCTCTGCTTTTTTTTCTTTTGGTACCATTGGTATTATAATAAAGAGCAATTTGTAACTGAGTGGCACTAATGGAAGGAAGTGCTGCTCAAAGGAAGTATGAAGTTATATATTTAATTTTTTAATTTTAACTTTTAATTTTTTTGCTGTGAAGGTCAAGATGAAATTTACCATACATATCATACTTGCTCATTCGTTTCCCTTTCTGACTGTATTGGGGGTTCCCACACTTGCGCATACACACACATCCACACACTCTGACAATCTCCACGCTAGTGTGAACGCCTCTGTCCCGAGGCGCAGCAATAATAAGGCAGCTGTTGAATGTGAAGGGTCCCTTTGGAAAATTAACCTACTGGGAGGGTTCTTGCCAGACAGAACTACAGTTCCATTGTCTCGTGGTCTTGTAATGCACTGGTATAAACAAAATAAATAGAAGAATAAATAAAGAGTGAGAGAAGTGAGAATCAGGTACCTTTTTTAAATTAAAGGACTTTGTTACTTTAGCCACAAAGCTAAAACAGCATTACCTCAGCTCTAAACTAGCCTTGAAGTTTACAGACATGACTTTGTAAATGTATTGTTTTTCTTTGTTGTGATGTCCTTTTATTTTTCCTTTGAAAACTGCTATCATGTAAGATAAAATGTAAATTGCTGCCAACTGTAGTAATGATGCTTTTAATAAAAGTGACCATGATATGCAGAGATGTAATTATAGAATGTAGTATGTAGGGAAACTGGTGTTCACTCTATTTTTTGTATTCGCAATAGATGCAAATACAGCATTCTGGCTTTTGTACAGTTTCTTGATATATCCTCTTATACCAGATTAGTTATTGGTAATACACTAAACTGGTTGTCTTTGAGACTAGACAGGAAGGAAACTGAACCTTGAATTACCTTCACACAGTTCCATGCTGGATATCTCAACAGAAATGCATACAAAATCCTCCTCCTATCCTTTCCCCAAAGGCCATCTGAGACTGAGAATACTTAAAAATGTGTGCAGTCTGTGATAATGTGGTACACCGAAGAACAAAAGAGCAAAGGAAAAAGGAGGCTTTAATAGGCACAATATCTAGGTCATTTATCCTTGGATAATGGGTAGAAAAACACAATGCCATAGTGTCAGCAAGGGAGACAAAGGCACTTTGGTGTCCTGCAGAACAGAGCTTGATGCCAGAAACCAGTGTGTGGAAAAACCCATGTGGCATTGAAACGGACCCACTTCAGCACACGTGCGTGCGCGCGCACAGTCTAAAGAGCCCTTGGTTTACAGACCTCTCTGCGACCTTTGATATTTGAAGTAAAATATAAATTGAGATCTACCATTTTCACGTTTATGTCACCTAAACAAACAAAGTAGTATTTCCATTCAGCCAAAAAGAAGAGGGGATGTAGGTGAAGTCAATTTGTTTATGTTGCCCCCTCTCCTTCCTTCTTTCATTCCTCTTCCTCCTCCTCCCTGGTATACACACAGGCCATCCCCCACCCAATGTGTGACAAGACAGTTTGTGTAAATTCCTGTTGGACATGGGATTCAGTTCATCTGCATCTAGTCATCTCTTGAACTTTAACAGACATTGTGCATTGGAAGGAAGTGCCTTAGCATATCTTCTGAACTGGAATTCACTGGACATGGAAAGAAAGACTAGATCTTCACCAAGTACAGGGAATTTAAGTATCTAAATAACTGAAAGACTTTAGTAGGGAGAATTTGTTTATTAAAATGCATTATAAAAAGGTCTTTTCTTGGGCTGGGGCTGTAGCTCAGGGTTAGGGCGCTTGCCTAGCATGTGTGAGGCCCTGGATTCGATCCTCAGCACCACATATAAATAATAATTGAATAAAATAAAGATCCATCAACAACTAAAAATTTTTTTTAAAAAAAGGTATTTTCTTAAGATTCTTTATGTATTGGAAATTTTCTTGTGAGCTTCCATAAATAAGAGAATGCAATACAACTCTGTCCCTGTAACATTAAAAGTTAAGAGTAATGATGAACCTCAAGGGAAGGTATCAATTGTTTGCAGCCAGTAGGAACCCTGAGTTGCTAAGTCAAAGCACATTCTGTTCGTAGTTCACCTATTTTTTTTTTATATATTTTTTAGATGGATCTTTATTTTACTCATTTATTATTTATATGTGGTGCTGAGGATCGAACCCAGTGCCTCATGCATGCTAGGCAAGCGCTCTACCACTGAGCTACAGCCCCAGCCCCTGTAGTTCACCTATTGACATGACTTTAAAGTCATTCAGATTTTCACATCAGGAAGTGCATTTTTCCATTTTCCAGTGGAATTCTTGATAACTAGATTTTAAATCTAAGAATATTTTCAATTCAGCCTGATAGTAACCATTATTGAGTGTTACACTTAGCGTGAGTGAAGCAATCAGGTTCTGAGAGCTGGCCCAGGCATTGCTGCCGGCCATCTCTCTGAGGGAAGTGCTGTTCTTCATGAGGAAGCTGAATGAAGCATGGGGAGTGCAGCCAACTGGCCATCATGCAAGTGCAAGAGCAGGATGTGAACCACACAGTCTTGACTTCAGAGCCTGCACATGCCCTCATAAAGTACTGTGCTCTTAGGTCTTGAACGAAAATCTTTCTATGGTGATTATCCGAAGTGTTTGACATTCCTATATTTTTACATCTCCCCCATCGCCTCCTTGCATAATAGATGTTAAATTTAAGGTAAGGAATTAGGAGCAGGCCTGTTGAATTAGAGCTGGGAATGTTGTGAACTCTGGCAAAGTACACTTGAGTCCCAGTTAGCCCATTTAAATTTGGATTTGTTTTGCCCCACAAATATTTTAAAGAAATCAAGTCTTTTAAAAAAAAATGAGCTTAACCCAAATAAGTCACAGAGCTAGTCAATTCCAAACCTGATATTTAAACCCACATTGGCTTAACTCCAAACCTAGGCTCTTAGCTACTGTGCTAGTGTGTTCAACATTCACTGCCAAACATTTATTGGGTGCCTTGTGCTAGATGCTGTGCTGGGAGTTAAATAAATGAAAACAGATCAGCCCCTGCTGTCATGTAACTTATATTCCGGTGGGAAGAGGTGGTTGGTGGATTATAAAGTTAGTCTGGCAGAGTAAGGAAGACTATTAAATAAGGTGATAGGTGGTAAGGAAGGATGACGCTGTGGAGAGACAACTCAGCTTACAGCTGAGTGATGAGAAGCACTAGACAAAGATCCTATTAGAGAATGTTCTAGGCAAAGGGAATAGCATTCTGAATTGGGAACAAATTTGGACTAAGCGGTAGGAAACAGGAGCCCTATTACACAGGTCCTAGAAGGCCTTGGCGGGAGGGTTGGTGTCGTTCTATGCACTAAATTAAGTTGTTAGTTTCATGGAGGGAAGTGATATGATCATGTATGTTTTTAAAAGATCAGTGTGGCAGCAATGCAAAAATAAGGACTTGTGAAAGGAAGTCAGGAATTCCAACTAGGAGATTGCTGCACAGACTTTGATCTAGGTAGTTGGTGGTGATGAAAATGGGAAGCAGTGGATGGATTCCAGATATATTTTAAAGAGGTAGAACCTCCTATTTAACTCTTTGGTGAATATATTCGATTAATTCAGAACTGTTACTGCTGAAAAACACCTGAAGCTAAAACCAACAGATAAAGAATATCCACTATGCCTTTTTAAAAAATAATGCTGTGATTTATGTTATGAGAAAAGGAAACTGAGAATTTTTCCTTCATGTCCTGTTAATTTTCTTTTTGGTTCAATGAAAAACGTTTGTTAATTGTCTTTGGGAAGAAATTTTAGAAGTTACTTCTGACAGGAAGAGGAGGTGAGAATGTCTGGGCATTGACCAAGTGATGTGTGTGTAGTGAACATCTTGTCTCTCGAGCCTTCCATAAATTTAAATTAGGACACAAAACAACATAAACGACTTCCACTAACAAGCACTTAAAAGTTGGGATTGCTCTTATTCATTCAACATGGCTCTCTAATGAGCAGTTTTATGTATTTTCTTAGCACAGGTAAGATTTACCACAGTTTTATTGGATCTCTTACAGATACCTTATAGTAAAGTAGACTACATTTGGCAAAAAAAGATAATTTATCTTCCGGAATTTCATCTAATGTAAGACTCCTTCAGTGACAAGCATTTCATCACCGAATTTTTGGGCAGAGGAGTCATCCAACTTGGGAAATTTCCTGGTCAGGATGAGAATGATTCTTTGCGAAGTATTTTGGACTATGTGAGTCAGTTTGTCCATTACAACATAGAATTGGCCGCCTAGTGGATCTGCTAGTCTATAGATCTTATTTTGTATCTTCCAATGTAGAGTTGAATTTTAATTTAGATCTCCTTAATCAAATGTTTACCATATAATGTAAAAGAAATGGAAGAACATGGAGTGACAAATTTTCAAATATTCTTACACTTGAAATATTTATCTTTAGAATGATTTTCTTATAATTTGCTTGGCTCCTAAACAGATTGAAATTTTTCATCTCTTGAGCAAAGATGGCAGAATTTGTATCCACATGTTTACAGGTGTGTCTTTTAGGTGTAGCAGTGACTTTTCATAGTTGCATCCTTCCTATGATCCTCTCTTTCTTAACAGTCTTCCCTGGGCTCTAAGAGAAATGTGTCATGGTGAACTTTTGAGTTGAAACTCAAGGGCAGCACAATAGATTTCCAGTGCATAACAAATAGAACCACCAGGTCAAAATATTGTTTAGGAATCAATCTAGGTAGCTTCCTCCTTTGTCCCTTCCCTACCTCTGCATTTTGATCTGAAAGCTCAATTCCAAAACTACCAAGGAGAGGAATGATTTTTTTTCTGTGACAGGAGCCAGGTCCTGTGGTTGGCTTCATATGCTTTGCAACCCCAAACTGGCTCATAATTGTCAGTCTCAGTTGAAGCTTCCACTTGGACATAGGCTGGGTGACTGAAACCTAAGCGGGCTGCACGTTTCATAGTTTGGGGGAGTGCACAAGGCATTGGAGAAGGAAAACTACTGTTCAGCGTGTTTCACCGTGCTCCCTTAGGAGCCAGGAAGCTCCTGTTGTAGAATCCAACATTTTTGTCTGTTCGTAGGCGCTTGTGAGTTAATCTGTGCCACAGCCCACTGAGTTAGGTCCATGTCCTTGCCACCACTCCTTTACCTGGGGAGTCAGATCATTTACCCAAGGCCAAGTGCTAAGACAACTGTGGTGGCCAGAACTAGAATTTAGACTTGTCCAGTGGGAGCAGTGGCTAGCTGTGGACCATCTGTCTCAAGTATAAAGCTACCATCCAACCCATGATCTTAAAGTACCGAAACCTAAAACAAATCTGGCTACAAAGTCTTAATAACCACTAACGGTATGATCTGAAGAACACATCAGAAGTTTCCAGAATCTTCTGCTATAAAAGTGACTAGAGAAAGATGACTGAAAGACATTTGAGTTTAAAAGGTTTATTCAACTACAGAAACATATTAAAATTATATGTATGTGTATATGTACATATAGACACAGTTGACTAAACAATTACAAGCATGCTGTCCACACTGACATGGCCTATACAACGGACAATCTAAATGTTTTTGCACGTTATTGCATATTCTCTAGGATTTCTGGGTATTGAATATGGCTCCTTTGTCCCTGCCTACCTTGGACCTGAAGGGCCCTAATAGGCAGCTCCAGCTTGCAGAAGTGGAGATGACTAAGTGCAGAACCTATGGTTCCTGTGAGGACAGAAAATAGCCCCAGTGGAACAGTGTTGCTTCAATCAGTCCCCACCCACAGGGCTTTTCTGGGCTATTGTAGCTCTCACGACAGATTTGCATATCTGTAGCTGCAGAGCTAGTGTTCCCTCGCTAGGCTCTGGGGGCCCTGCAAGGCAACTCCATGGTTCTTTTCCATCTTATTGTGAGAGTCTCTGGAAAATGAGAGGCGGCCATTGTGTCTGGCTGCAGAGGCATTGTTCTTCCCCAGATGAAGCTGGCCTGTTTCTCAGCTCCTGGTTTCTGCTCCTTCAGCCATGGCTAGCTTTTGAGGAGCAGCTGGACTGACTCAGAATAGCCCACAGCGTTATGTAAAACCATTTTAAAATCTTCCTTTCCCCCTCACTCTCAAAACTGTAAAGTTACAAACAACCTCTGTCCCATTTTATGCAGTGTGTTCTGAGGATAAAATAGTAACATGGCCATGACAACCCAAGGACAAGGTTCTGGGCTTGGCCCTTCAGCTTCCAGCCCACTTTCAGAAAAGAATTCCATGGGCCATCAGAACACATGGCAGTGAGAAATAAGTATAATTAAAGCTGAAGACATTGCTTTACATTTCAACCAGAAAGCTATCTTATTGATGAGTGTGCAGGTATCCACTGTTTGTTCCCAGTAAAACCCTTTTGTTGCAGATTGTTACCGCAAATACTGTTTATAATATCATGGCGGGGAGCAAAAATGTTTTTATGTTGGTTTTTAATGTGATTTACTCAGGCCAAAAGAACAAAGCCACAGTTGCCTTCCAGAGGTGGGAGGGGACTAGGAAATGTTGGTATTGGACTATATGAAAGAAGAAATGCAATTTTAAGAATCAATACTTTGTCCTTGCATGAGCTTAAATGACTAAATGATCAAACACACATCTCCAGTTGATATGCTTCCAACAAGCTTATCAGGAAGCTTATCCAAAATAGTTTATGATCTTACTTTGTAGTATGGTATAGCCTTACTTAAGAAGTAAAGGCAAAGAGTAGGCTAGATTGCAATGACATGCTATTGGACACGTCCCTGCAGATTTAAAATGCATGTGGATGTGGTATATTTATCTTCATGGATGAGACAGCACTTGATGCCTCTCCCTGCCCTCAGCACTGAAATCCACCAGAACTTGGAGGTTTAGGCAGACTTACTGTTTCAGTAGCTGTTACAGGTACAAATTATCCTAGCCAGTTGGTTGTCACTTATGGCTAAATGTATTGAATAATTAAGAAAGAAGATACCGAAACTAGAGATCCAGGGAGAGGACCTGTGACTTGATCAGTTGTCCTCGGTTCCCTGTAATTTTAGCTTCCTCACCTAACATCATCCAGAAGGAACAGCTTAAATTAATCTTGTTTTGCTCTAAAGAGAGACCATCTAGGCTTCTAAATTACCCGCCCCCTCCCCCCCAAAAAGTTTAAGCACTTCAATTAAATGACCCAAATATTAACCTCTCCTGCATTAACATCCTCATATCCCACTTCTCTTAAAGGTGCCATAAAGGTGATCTAAAAATGATGTCAACTGGGCTGGGGATGTGGTTCAGTGACAGAGTGCTTACCTGGCATACATGAAGTCCTACATTCAATCCCCAGCACCACAAAAAAGAAGAAAATGGTGGCAGAAATGGCCAGAGAATGACATCCTTGCCACCAGTGTCCTCATGCTTATTTCCTTCTGGACTTGGACTTGATGGGTTAATGGAGCTTTATGCAGCTTTCTTACAGCTTTCTTTCTTTGCCCTGAGCCTTCCTACATTAAGCCTCTTAGGGACAAATGTCATGGAGTATTTTTGCGTGTTAATTAAGGACACTTTTTTTCAAAGCCTGTTATGCTAGACAAAGGGGAAAATAATAGGCATCATTCTTATCCTTAAGAAGCAATCACGCCGGGTGTGGTGGAGCACGCCTGTAATCCCAGCACTTTGGGAGGCTCAGACAGGAGAATCACGAGTTCAAAGCCAGCCTCAGCAACAGCGAGGCGCTAAGCAACTCAGTGAGACCCTGTCTCTACATAAAACACAAAATAGGGCTGGGGATGTGGCTCAGTGGTCAAGTACCCCAGAGTTCAATCCCTGGTACCAAAAGAAAATTTTAAAAAAGCAATCAGCTGACAAATATTTAATGTGAAACTGGAGGGGGTGAGTTGGGAAGTAGAGAATATAGTAGTCAAGGTCCTTGGTCCAAAGGCCTTCACATGTTGCTGAAGTAGTTAATACAAATAATGCATATCACATGTTCTAGAGCATTTACACATTTTCACAATTGATACTTGTAACTTTGAAATAGGCAAGTTAGTTGGGATTTTAAAAATATTAAGGTTCAGTGACATACAGTTAGCAATTGGCTTAGCTGGATCTTGCAGGTAGGTTTGTGGACACTATGCCACATAAGGTGGTTATTCTTCCATGCTGCAATACCAACCAGATAGCTCCTACCATCCACAGTGAGCGAAGGGGCTTGAATCCATTTCTGAGCCTTGATTTTCTCATTTATACATTGGACTATAATTGTCAGGCCTTCCTTGTAGTGTTATGTAAGGATTAGAAATAGGGAATATGCAAAGTCCTTAGCATGTGGCACTGAATTGGCCCTCAATAAAGGATAACTTTAAAGCCATCTTTTTTGGGCCAGGGTACCAGGCATTGAACCCAGGGGCACTTAACCACTAAGCCACATCCCCAAGCCTTTTTAATATTTTATATAGAGACAGAGTCTCACTGAGTTGCTTAGGGCTTCACTAAGTTGCTGAGGCTGGCTTTGAACTCGTGATCCTCCTGCTTCAGCCTCCCAAGCTGCTGGGATGACAGGTATGTACCACCATGCCGGGCCATCATCCTTTAAGGAGTTCTTAAGAAGTGGCATAGAAGAATGCTGTATAAAAAACACTGAAGAAGGGGGCTGGGTGTTCTGGCCTGTAAGGAATGTTCTACAGGAATGGGGCTGGGGTCCATCCTGAAACAGGTAGTTCTCAGCTGGGAGAGCAACACAGACTTGAGCCTGGAGGAGGGAGCCAGGGCTGGGTGTAAGGCTTCTAGAATGCAGGTTCTCAAACACAACTAACACTGGGGCCTCCTGCACATTCCTATTTGAATAGGAATTTTTTAAACAAGCTTCACAAAATATATTCTTTTTCCCTCTAATACACTCTAATATTTTCTCTTGTGTTCTAGTTCATTAAAATGAATAAGCCGGCACAGTGGCACACACATGTAATCCCAGCAGCTTGGGAGGCTGAGGCAGGAGGATCATGAGTTCAAAGCCAGCCTCAGCAACTTAATGAGGCCCTAAACAACTTAGATCCTGTCTCAAAAATAAACAAATACAAAGGACTGGGGATATGGCTCAGTGACTAAGCACCCCTGGGTTCAATCTGTGGTGCCCACAGAAAATAAATACTCCCTTCTAAACTGATTTGTAACCCAATAATGTTTGGTAGCCTACACTTTGAAAAATCTGGCTTTAAACCCAGGGTTCTTTCCCTAAGTCCACAGGGGGCTTTGTAAGAGCAGGGTGACAGTGGCCCCAATTGCCTAAATTTATAGACACAATTATGTGTGCATGTGTATTTATCTGAAAAGAGGGTCCCTACACTTCATTTGACCCTCAAAGCCTCTGTGACCCCCTCTCTGACAGAGGAGTAAGAAAATAAGGTGGTAAAGCACTTTGAGGAGATGGGCCTCACTTTAGGTGCCACTTCAGAAATGGAAAGCTGATGAAGCACCAGAAGAAAAACCACAGTTAAATTGTGTTCCCCCAAAATGTCTCTGTGCCAAGAACCCTCCTCTCCATGTGTGACAGCAGTGCGGACTGCTGTGTCCCCTGCACACAGTGGAGGTGCCAGCAGCCCTGCGCATGAAGGTCTGTTCTGAAGTCTGATGACATCATGCTTAGAACTCCTCTGCTGACTGGTACAGAGTAAACACTCACAATGTCAACTATTGTGCTTACTGTCCCTGCGGGTGGCAGTACCACATGGAATGCTGTCCCCATTGTATCTATCCAATGCTTATGTGTGTGTATGCATTTGTTTTTGGTGGAATGAATTATCCCCCTCATTCTCAGAAGCAGAGAGAAATCAGGGCAATCTAATACACCTCCAGGTCTCTCTCCTCTAGTCCTCACACAAAGCTAGAAATGAGTCGTTTCCTCCCTGACTGGCTTCTGGAAGCTGGCCACAGGACCAGAATGGCATCCCTGCCAAGCGAATGCGGTTCCCGGATGCCCAGGGTGTGCCCGCCCCTGCCAGATGGCAGACAGCGCCCACGGTCGCCACTCCCTCCGCCCCAGCACGCCCAGGGCCCGCACTCCTGTTCCTACTCGCCCTTCAGTATAAAAATCACATCAAAACAAAACCAAGTAGACCCCGGAGAGCAGCCTTCAGCTTTCCCTCCCGATGAGGAGGAAGCCCAAATGAAAAGCAAAAAGGCCTTTCTGCATAAAGTTCTTGCCATTTCTGCCTTCTTGTTTAAAAAGTTTAAATCTTATCTGCAGCCGCGCTGTTCAGTTCTGAATGTTAGGGTCCCAAGCGGCAGGGTCCCGCGGGAGGAGGGGTGGGGGTGCTGTGGTCAGTAGAAAGAGCTGACTCAAACTTGTACTGGAGACAGGTGGGCCACGGGGCCAAGCTCTGTGCCCCAGGGAAGACAGGACCTGGGCCACAGAGGTGTACTGCCAGGAACCACCTCTTTTCCAAAGCTCAGTTTAAAAGGGCACAGCTACAAATGGTTTGCCAGTTTTAACAGCTCACACCTGGTAAACAAAGATTTAAACACCTACAGAGACCAAACCTATCGGTTTCTAATCAGGCGTCTTTATGGGCAGCTTTCCACCAGAAAAAGGCATACCATTCATTAAGGACTGAATTATGTCCCCACCCCATTTATATGTTGAAGTTCCAACTCCCAGTATCTTTGAACGTGACTGTATTTGAAGCTAGGTTTCTAAAGAGATAATTGAAGTAAAATGAGGTCATGTGGGCGTCCCTAATCCAATCCAACTAGTATATTTGTAAAAAGACCAGGACTTCAAGGCACAGAGGGAAGATGGAGGTCTACAAGCCAAGGAGAGAGGCCTTAGAAGACACCAACTCTGCAGATGCCTTGACCCTGGACTTCCTGCCTTCAGAACTGTGAGAAAATACCTTTCTGTTGTTTAAGCCACCCAGTCCATACTACTTTTATTATGGCAGCTCTCTCAAAGGAAGCAACTGTCTTATGAATTCACATTACTATTACAGTTTACAAGCCTAGCCAACCACATCAAAAAGGAAAAAGTACGAAATCACCATGTGAAGTAAAAAGCAATACAGTGTTGTGGTTAGGAGGGAAGATGCAGGTTGAAACGGGTCCAGTTCAATCCTGCTCAGCCAATTGCAGGTTCTGTGCCTTGGACGAGCGACTTCACCTGTCTGGATGTTTCCTTAGGTGTGAAGTTGGAACGGTGATGATGGTGGAGGTGGTAGTGATCTTAACAGACCATTTTATGAGACTACAGTGAGAATCCCACCAGGTCTAGGCATCAGGCATTCAGCACTGAACTCATGCCTGGTAAGCAGCATCCACCTGATTATTTCATTATTATTGTGAATCTGAGATGTGGGTCTAAAACTTGGACCTTTTCCTTTCCAGAAGTGACTTGAGAAAGTCACCACCTCCCTGCAGCTTCTTCATTTATACAGCAAAGGCTTTGCAGACCTTTTCAGTGCTAACGTTTTATTTTTCTAATGTTAACATAATGAACCATACTTTTCAGGAAGTAGTGGAACATCTTGGTGAATTGTAAGAAGCCTAACAGGTTTGGAGGTATCTCTATGAGTTCATGTTTGACAAACCCAAGCAAATGTTATGCCTTTAAGGAATGTCTTCCCAAATGAATCCCTTTAAAAAAAGAAAAAGAGAAAAGGCTGTACCCTTGGATTCTGTAGGTATTAACACACACACACACACACACACACACACACGGAAAGAAAAGAGCAAACTTCTACTTTTAAGCCGTGCAAAGTGATGCAGTAAATCTGTTTAGGTATCATCATGTTTGACTTTAAGAAAATGGCTGAGCTACGGGCAAGGTAATTCAAGAAGATATAAATGGCTGCATTATAATACGCAGACACCTATTTTAAGCATGATCTATGTTTTTGAGAAAATTCATTACAATAAGTCTTACAATACCAACCTCTTCAATGAATTTTTCATGTCTGCATACCAAGATATATATAAAACGATCGTAATCATGTACCTTTGGGGCAATGCTGAGCGCCAGCTGTTTCAGGGATGATTTATAGGTTGCCATGCTCAAGGTTAATAATCAGGAGAAACAGGTTACAGTATGCAATGTATTTATGTCAGGTTAGAAGTTCAGTTAGTGGAGATAGCATGTTATAAGGAAGCACACACTTTTAATTATTTTCTAACTCCCTCCCAACATCTACAATAAATGAAAAATAAATGATATTTTACATAGGGAAACGTCTCTGCTAAGCATACCTTCAGTTACTGTTGGCTTTATTTAAAGGGAAACTAAACTACAGCTAGGAATTAGTTGTTAGGTTTACATATGAAAACACAGCTTGAAGGTACTTAAACATCTGTGCAATGGGCCTATGTAAAGGATGTGATGGAGCTTTATAAACATTGCAGTGATTATGCCCTTATTCAATTCCAGCTTTTTTCTGCTAACAGAATATCTAACAGGATTTTCAGAGACGTGGTATATATAATCCACAAGTCAGTCTCCCAGAGTGCTAAAATATAACTTGTCTCCCTTTGAAGGTAAAATTATTGCATCAGTTCTATAAAAGTCTCAAAATTGTTCCCTTTTTAAATTGAGGCAAAATTTTACAATAAAGTAAAAGACCTAGGAAATGTTTTTCTATAATAAACAGACTATTAAAAACAATTTTTTTTCCTGCGGAAGCCCTTTGCTCATCATAGTTGGTCTGTATGTCTCTGTCCTGTTGTTTCTTTCTTTATTCTTTTTTACCCCAGGTCTAGCCCCTCAGCTAGCACCCACCCAGCCCACCCTGAAGACTGTTTTCTAATGTGATTTTTACATATCTATGTGTGTGCCAAAATAAGCATTGTTTTTGTGTGCATATATATTTTAATTATGTAAATAGTATTGTTATGTATCTCATTCTTTTTTATTTTCTCTGTATTTATCTTATTTTTAACAGCATAACTGAAGTATATATTGGCACGTGACACAGACATGTTCAGATAAGTGTTGACACCTGTGAAACCATTGAGACAATCAAGATAATAAACATCTATCCATTTCCCCCACAAGTTTCCTCATGCTTCCCTGCAACTCCTGCCTCCCACATTCCCCATCCTCTTATACTCAGGCACTCACTGATCTGCTTTCTATCACTGTAGATTAGTTTGCATTTTCTAGAATTATACACAAGTGGAATTATTTGCTAGCTACTTTTTGTCTAACATCTTTCACAAAGCATAATTGTTTTTGAGATTTGTTCATGTTGTGTCTATCAATAGTTCTTTTTTTTGTGATCGAAGAGTATTTCATCATATGGATATACCAGTTTATCTAGTCACCTGTTGATGGCTATTTGGGTTATGTTCGGTTACTGGCTATAAAAAATAAAGCTGCTATGAATAGTAATTTGCAAGTTTTTCTTAGACATATCCTTTTGTTTCTTTTGGATACATTCACAAGAATAGGATTTCTAGATTATAGAGTAAGTGTGTGCAGTGTTTAAGAAACTGTCAAACCATTTTTCTCAAAGCAGTTGTATCATTTTATTTTCATAACAGAAGTGTTGGAGCATTCCAGTTCCTCCATGTGCTCACCAACACTTAGTAGGGTCAGTCCATTTAATTTTAGACATTCTAATCAGCACACAGTGGCATCTTATTGTGGTTTTAATTTGCATTTCCTTCGTGACTAATGAAGTTGAGGATATTTTCTCGTGTTCACTTGCAATCTATATGTCTTCATTGGTGATGTGTCTGTTCAAAATCTTCCACCCATTCAGAGGAGGAATTTTTTTTTATTTTGAGTTTTGAGAGTTATTTTTGTAATCAGTATGCAGATACATAATTTGCAAATGTTTAATCTTGGTCTCTCCCCTCTCTTTTGACTCCCTTAGCAGAATCTTTTGAAGAGCAGAATTTTTTAGTTTAGATGAAATATAACTTACTAATTTGTTCTTTAATGGACCATACTTTTGCTGTTTTTAACTAGATTCTTGATTCTGGTCCATTGACCTGTTTGTCTCTATTGATGCCAGTACTAACCACACTGTCTTCATTACTGTAGCTTTATAACAAGACATGAAGTCAAGTTGTAGAAGTGCTCTTTCTTTTTTCTTCTCTTTGAGTTATTTTATCTATTCTATTTCCTTATATTTCCACATATGTTTTAGAATCAATTTTTTAATTTCTACCAAACACAGATACAGACACACGCGCGCGCACACACACGTACTGAGAATTTTGTTTTTTGTTTTGGTACTGGGGATTTGTTTGAGATTATATTGAATCTAAGTGTCAGTTGGGGCAGAATGACTGAGCTTTCTAACCTATGAACACACTATACTTTTAAAACTTTTTTCTGATAACATTGAAGATGATAAGATTAATTTGTTATGTATATATTAATTATATTGTTTTTTAACTCTTACATAAGATCAGCCTATATTACTTTCCCACTGCTTTTGTAACATTATTACTATCTTTTACAAAATGTTTTTATTAGTGCATCATAATTATACATAATAGTGGGGTTCATTCTGACATAATCATACATGCATGGGATATAATTTGCTCTATTTCAGTCCCTAATACTTCTTCATTCCCTTTGCTTCTCCCTCTCCCTGTTCTCTTCTTCTACTCTACTGATCTTCCTTCTATTTATTTATTTTTTTTAAATTGGTGTTTTATAGATCTACATAAAGTTGGAATTCACTGGGGTATATTTATATATGCACGTAGCATAATTTGATCAATTTCATTTCACAGCTCCTCCCTTTTCACATCCTTCTGCCCTCCCCCTCAAATCTCTTCCTCTACTTCACTGATTCCCCTTATAATTTCATGGGACTCCCCCTCCTCACCTTTTTTCCTTTATTTTGCTATAGCTTCCACATATGAGAGAAAACATTGAACTTGACTTTCTAAGTCTGGCTTATTTCACTTAACATGATGTTCTCCAATTTCATCCATTTACCAGCAAATGCCATAATATCATTCTTCTTCATGGCTAAGTAAAACACCACTGTGTATAACATTTTCTTTATCCATTCGTCTGTAGATGGGCACTTGGGCTGGTGCCATAATGTTGCTTTTGAAATTATAATAGTCTTAATGGCTTAGACAACATAAATGTATTATCCTATGGTTCTGGAGGAGAAAAGTCTGAAATCAGTTTCACTGGGCTAAAGTCTAAGTATCACCAGATGTAGTATTACATGTCTGTAATCCTTGTGACTTAGGAGATTGGAGGCAGGAGGATTTTGAGTTCAAAGCCAGCCTCAGCAATTTAGAAAGACACCCAACAACTTAGCAAGACCCTGTCTCAAAAAATAAAATGGCCTTGGGATGTAGCTCAGTGGTAAAGTGTCTCTGGGTTCAATACCAAAATAAATAAATAAATAGATAAATAAATTAAATTAAATTCAGTTCTCAACAAAACTGTTTCTTCTGGAAGAAGAGGAAAATGAGCTTGCAGTGGCTCTTTAATTCTTTGACTGTGGTCCCTTCCTCCATCTTCAAAGCCCATCACTCCAATCTGTTTCCCTTATTACACTGCTTTCTCCTCTAACTTCTTATGAGTCCCTCTTATAAAGACTGTTGTGATTCCATCAGGCCTACCTGGATAATTCAGTGTAGCCTCCCTATCTCAAAATCTTTAACTATTGCATCTGCAAAAATTGCTTTTGACATATAATGAAAACGTGTACAGTTTGTGGAGATTGAGACAGGGTATAGTTGGAGGCCATTGTTCAGCCTACCACAGGGGATGTGAATCCACTACATTTTAGGTACCACTTTCCCAGTGATCAGTCCCAAGTTGGCCTCTATTTCATGGAACTAAAAGAAGGCTGCAAAGATCATCCTCATTTTATGTCCTCACATGGACTCATGTGCAGATTTCCTTATGTTTTGCAGGATCATTGATGTGTACAGACAGTTATCATGGCGGGTATCACTGGTTGCTCTTCAAAAAGGCTGTGCCAGTCTACACTCCAGCAGCCTTGCAGAAATGTTCTGTCTGTACTTCCTCATCAACATTTGCCCTCATTTGTCTTTTTAATTGTTGTCAGATATATAATTATAGTTTCATTTTGCTCTTCTTTAATTATCAGGGAGTTTGGGTACCTTGTCATGCTGTTAGTTTTTTAATTTTCCCTTTGTAAACTGCCTGTTCAACCCCTTTGCCCATTTTTCTACTGGCATTACCTTTGTCTCAGAGATTTGATTTTACTTAGAAAGTCTTCTACCTTCTATCAGAAAGGTCTTGGCTGGGAACGTAGCTCAATGGTAGCGATTTTGTCCAGTGTGTGGAAGGCCCCAGGTTCAATCTCCCGCACTGCAAAAAGAAACAAAAGAAGAAAGAAGAAAAAGACAGGTCTTATGCAACTTTTTTTTCTTTTTTACTTATGTTTTATCTTTCACTTATAGGATCTTCTCTATCTGGTGTCCAATTTGTGCTGTTACATACAGATGCCATGTTATTTTTCTCCCTAAAATGAGCCAGTTTTTCCATTACCAGTTACTAAAAATTCTGTTAATTCTCTATTGATTAGTGTTGCCACTATTATCATATATTAAATTCCTCTCCCTTCCTGTCTTTATCTGTGTTTTGTGCATGTGTGTGTGTAATATTCCACTAGTTTCTTTGTTCTTGCACCAATATATCTTTTTTTATTATTATTACTATGATATACTTTATTATCTAGTGTGGAAAATACTCTCAAATATTTTTAAGAGGGATTTAGGTTTTTTATTCCTCTTTATACTTGATGACATAAATATGGGTTGTTCAGAAACTTGATCTCTAATCATATTATGATTACATTGAAACCATGGATTTATTTAGAAACATTGACATACTTAAACTGTTACGTATGTATCCATCTAAGCATGGAATGTCTTCCTATTTTTCAGAACATCTTCTGTATGCATCAAGTTTGGTTTTATCCCCAGAAGACTTCAGGATTATTGGTCAATTCATACTTTGTAGATTTTGTTGCTACTATGAATGAAGGTTCTTATTTTTTTTCAAATTTCTTATTGGGTATTTTCTGACATAAAGAATTGCTTATAATTTTAGTAGGCTGATCACACTGAAAATGGTGTTTAATTTTTTTTAACTTTTAATTTTTGTTTATTTATTTTGTGGTGCTGGGGATCAAACCCAGGGCCTCATGCATGCTAGGCAAGCACTTTAACACTGAACTCCAACCCAAATAATAACTAGCCCTGTATAATTTTAGATGATTTTCTGTAAGATTCACATCAATTCAGAAAAATGTTAGCTAATGTCATTGATCCTTGCTATATGCATTTCATGCAGATTATCTTGTTTAATCCCCATGAAAGCCCTATAATATGGATATTATTTCATTCCTGGTATATAGATGAAAAAGTAGGCTTGGAAATGTCAAATAACTTGCTTGAGATCCCTAACTAGAAAGTGCCAGAGTCAAAACTCAAATTATGAACTCTCTAGTGCATAGATCTGTGTGCTTAATAATTGCCCATCCATTACCTTACAGATGGGCAGTTTTCTTACCTTCATCTTACAGTGATAGACCTGAAGTACAGCCCAATGTGGCAGAGTTCTTAGTTACAAATTGTAGCCACCAAATCTGGGGTTTTAAGCAGTAAGAGAAAACTTAGCAGAATGCACCAACCTCAAGTTCCAAGAAGATTGCAGTTCTATGAACACCCCTGGAATTCCCTTGGGAATTCTCCATGTTCCTCTCTGTCCCACTATGGAGCAGCAACTCCATTTTCTCTTGATGAGAAGATCAACTACTTCAGCAAAAACCCATCCCATACCCCAACTCACACAGGTGTTTATTGATTGATTGATTGGTCTCTTCACTCAATGGCAGGAGGACCATGAAACACCTAGATGTGAGTTTCAGGTTCAAATACAATGGAACTACGGCTGTCTGGCCTGGTTGAAGCATTCTTCCCTTATATGATAAGACCTCAAAACAAAGCCCAGAGCTATACTAGACAATTGTAAATGGTCATGAGGCTACACCATTCCCCTGACCACATTTTGTGTCAGGAAAAAACACCACATATTAATTGCTGGTTCAGCACATTCTATGCACTCCAAACTGTTAGGTTGAATGGCATGAACTTGCTGTTTCGTGGGTCAAAAATGGTTGTATACTGGCAATGTCATTTGGTTCAAGATAGTTTTTTACTATTTTCACTGTTGGGAGAACTGAGTCTTCATTCAGTTACCTGCTGATCTGTACTGGCAGCTGCTTCTAAGAAATGGGCCATATATGGTAAAACTGGTGAATCACAAGGGCAGCATCCCATTGTCTTCTTACTCTTAGAAGTAAGTGCTTTGGTGGGAAGCCATTTTATGAATGTGAAATGCCACTGTGATCAATAAGGCATTCATTAAGATCATGTGGGGCAGGAAAGAAGCTTGTTAGGAAGGATTAAGCAAATGCAATCCAAGTTCACAGTACAAGTTTGTTCCGGTGAGAACAAATTGCTACTTTTTTGATTATGGACGGGATCAGATGGAATCAACCAGCTACCCGGAGGCCGGCTACTCCTCCAGAGTATGGTGCCATATTGACCCTCAGAGCTCTTCTCTGCAGCAGATGAGTTGGACACTCAGCCAGGTGAGGGCATGTGCATGATTTTGAGCCCATGCAGAGCTTTTCTTCATTTCTCCACAGCCAATGACCTCACAAATCTTTTGAGTGAGCACTGAGTTGTTGGGATAGTGAATGACTGATATCCAAAAAATAGACCATTATCTCCACTTTATTAAAGAGAACTTTTTCCACCATAATGGACTTTTGGTAAGCATTACGTGACTGCTATGATTTGGATCAGAAATGTTCCTCCAAAACTCATGTGTTGAAAGCTTAGTCCCCAGCAGTGTTCAGAATCAGGGCTTTTGGAAGGTGAGTGGATTGTGAGGGGTCTGACCTCATCAAGGGATTCATCCACTTGTGGATTCATAACTTAATGGGCTAATAAGATATAGCTTATGCTTGTATAACTTTACAAAATGGACTCTCCTGTATAACTAAGAAGAACCAATAAAATAAAATTTAAAAAATAAATAAATAACTTAATGGGCTACTGGGAGACTTTGAGAGATGGGACCTAGGTGCAGGAAGTAGTAGGTCACTGGAGTAGTGACAGCCCCTTCCTCTTTCTCTCTCTCTTTGTTTCTTAGCCATTGTCTGCTCCCCATCATGATGTTCTGCATCACCACAAGCCCACAAACAATGGAACCAAATGACTACAGACTGAAACCTTGAGCCAAAATAAACCTTTTCTCCTTTAATTTGATTGCTCTCAGGTATTTTTTATAGCAACAGAAAGTAGACCAACATAACCACCCTCCGGGCGCCTATTCTCAGAGATCAATCCATATTTCTTCCCTAGTAGCATCACCAAATATTAAATCTTTCTCTTCCCTTATTACTTACCATATGGTCAAACAGTTAACCACCATTCATATAGCCTGACCTCAACTCTTATCACCTAGGTAAAATAGAGAATGAAAACAACCAGTTAAAGTTGGACTGGGGGTTGAGGATGTAGCTCAGTGGTAGAGCACTTTCTTAGCATACACAAGGCCCTGGGGTTGATCTCCAGTACAAAAAGAAAGAAAGAAAGAAAGAAAAGAAAAGAAAATTAAAAGGTTGTACTGGTAATATTTTCTTTCTATAGCATCCTTCAAGGTCATCCTTGAGTTAGTAAGTCTTTAATAGTCTATCTCCAGTTAGCACCTTTATATTTTGAAAAGTTATATATGCACTAATCATTTTTTTTTTTTCATTTTCTGTCAAATGATGAAGATTCCTCAGGAGGCTTACATGTATGCTGAGGGAAGTGTCATAATATAGTAGAAGGGTGCAGACTGGGCATGTAAGACATCTGCTCATACCATTTTCTTATGACTTCAGGACTTGTTAAGCCTGAAAGTTGGGTCCTTCTGGGAATGCCTGAATTTATGGCCAGGCAAATGAGATAAAACCCACTTCATGATGTACCTTTCAGGTTCACCTGGTGTTCTATGATTAGATTTTCAACATCCATCAGAGTCCCGTAACAATCCCTTTTCAAAAGAAAAAGAATTATTGCCAAGAGCATGTGGTTCTGCCCCTAAAACGTAAAGGCCTGGGCTGTGATACCATGTAGAACCAGGCAGAGGCCACATGGTAACCTCTTTTGCTACATACACTTGGGGCCCTAGTGGATTCATTGTCATAAAAAACAGAATAGCTGTTTCTACTGCAAATTTGTAGTTGGAGACTAGCAAGGACCTACTTAAAGCCAGCAGTCTTTCTAGTTAACCTGGGACATATGATGTATGTTGTCATCAAATTCTAAAGAGGCTCACAAAGTATTGTGCTTCTGTCTTAGGGTCTGTAAGATGCAACAAATTGTTCTTCACTTTTGAGAAGATATGCCTTCACACCCCATGGTCTTTCCAGAAACTGTACTGATATGGCTTGTTTTAGGTTGGATCTAAAATGCCCCCCAAAGGTCCATGTGTTAAAGGCTTGGTCCCTAGTCTTTGAGAGGTAGTGGAACTTCTCAGGGGTGGGGCCTAGTGGGAGGTCTTCAGGTCATTGGTGGTGTCCCCTTGAAGGGAATTGTGAGAGACCAGTCTTTTTCTTCCTTAGTATTACTTTCCTGCCTTAAAGTGGAGAGTTTTGCTCCACACACGCTGCTGCCATGATGCACTAACTCACCACAGGCCCTAAAGCAATGGACCAACTAATTATGAACTGAAACCTCCAAAACTGTGAACCAAAATAAACCTTCTCTCTCTCTCTCTCTCTCTCTCTCTCTTTGGTACTGGGAGTTGAACTCAGGGGTACCCAATCACTGAGCCACATCCCCATCTTTATTTTGTGTTTTATTTAGAGACAGGGTCTCACTGAGTTGCTTGGCACCTTGCCATTGCTGAGGCTGGCTTTGAACTTGCGATTCTCCTGTCTCAGCCTCCCAAAGTGCTGGGATTACAGGCATGCACCACCATGCCTGGCTAAACTTTTTCTCTTTATAAATTGTTTTATCTCAGGTTTTATTTTTTTTTAATATTTATTTATTTTTTAGTTGTAGGTGGACAGAATATCTTTATTTTATTTTTATGTGGTGCTGAGGATCGAACCCGGTGTCTCATGCGTGTTAGGCGAGCACGCTACCACTGCACCATAACCCCAGCCCCTCTCAGGTTTTATTATAGTGATTTAAAGTTAACACATGTCCTTTGTTTTAATGGAATATGCCTCATATTATACACACACCTCTAAGGTATCTATGGCATCTGCTATTTCCTGCTCTCCAAGTCCTATCACAAATGACATTATCAATGTAAGAGACCAGTGTAATATCTTTTGGGAAAGTGAGATGGTCAATGGTCTTTAGATATGGAGCCCTAAAGCAAAATCATGAAGAGATACTGGTGCCCATCCAGGCAAAAACAAATTTCTCATGATGCTTTTTACTCATTAGAATGGAGGAAAAAAGCATTTTTGAGACCAGAACCTGCATAGGAAGTACCTGCAACTGAGCTGGTTTATTTCAGTAAGGAGAAACCACACGGTGTACAGTAGTGGGAATTAGAACAAGGATGTTATTAATCTTATGATAATTCATTGTCATTCCTTTTCCAAAACCCACCTATTCTCTAAATCAGTTCTGTTGTCTGTAACCATTTCTGGCTACAGTTCCTTTATCAAGGAGCATCTTTACTCATAAGTGAGAGAAACTGGTTCTGTCTGACAAACGTACGATATAGCCCTTACAACTTTGAAGTCTTTGGTAAAAGAACTTATCCTTGCAATTCCCTCAGAGAACACAGAACACTTTTTTTAAAAATATACTGTTTGCTAGAAATAGTACATTTCAGGGACTTTCATTCAGTTTTTCAACCATAGTAACCTTTACTCCACCTCTAAGGAACAGCCTAACTGTTCAAATGATACACAAGATAATTAGTGGGGAGGTTCAGGATCCACTGAATCTACCGGAGAGGACTTGGGTCAAATTCTATTTCTTACCTCCTTTCTCCAAAAGCTCCCTCTCTGTAACTAGAATACTGTAGTTGTGATCTTGGTTGACAAGATTTTGGTGTTTCCTAAGGGTACCAGTAACCCATCCTACAGAAAATGATAACCAGAGTGCTATACAATGAAAATTTGGCCCTCACCTAACTCATGCATTTCTCAATGCTTTGATGAAAGGAGTATCTTCTTGGGGCACTCTTTGGGAACATGGTAAGATTTAAAGAAATGTATTCTACTTATTAACTCATGACAAATATGCTTTTAACATTTCTTTCTCTATAACCCCCAAGTCTTTGTATTCCTTCAACTGGATTTTTAAAAAAAATTTTTTTTAGTTGTAGATGGACACAATATCTTTATTTTATTTATTTATTTTTATGCGGTGCTCAGGATAGAACCTAATGACTCACGTGTGCGAGGCAAGTGCTTTACCACTGAGCCCCAGCCCCAGCCCTCAACTGGATTTTATCAACAAATGTCTGGCATTTCAATCTCATTGACCAGGGATTATCAATGAGTGTGGATTTCAGTCAAATAAACAAATAAACAACTGAAACTGCTCCCAGCTGCTTGAGCTGGCTCCATGAATCCAGACCCTCTGGAAAATCTGCCTATATCAATTAAATTCAGTTCAGTATACAAGTGTATACTTGCCACCTTAGTGTGGGACTTCAGAATACATCCCTGTATATGTTTGTCATATTTGTGCTAAAATAAATTACTTATTTGGTGTGCAAGTCTTTTCCACTCAGATCTGGTATTATACTTGACCTTTCAGAACATTCTGGGACGTGACCCTAGTTGTGGAGCTAATTAGAAGTCTACTAGTGTTATGAGTGTGGCACATGAATACATTTTGACTTAGACAAAGTAATTGTGAAAAATCTTCCATAAGACAGCAATGACCTTGTCAGAAAAGGGAGGATGTCCACCCTTGGCCTCCAAGGAAGACTCAGGGAAGCCACAGATCCTACCACTCAGACTCCACTGGGTCTCCCAAGTCCCCATTCTAATTTTTAGTCTTTCATTCTTTCCTCATCCATGTCATACATTTTATATGAAAGATCTACTAAGACTGAATTCAATAGCCTGCAGGATTCAACTTGGATTTTGGTCCTGGACTTCCTCAGCCTATGTTTGCAGGAAAAAAGAGTTTAACAGTCCCAAGTTTAATGACTATGCTTCATGTCAAGAATTGATGCGTTTGAACTTTCTTTAAGTTGTCCATCACTGTAGAAATACTTTCCCCACCGTTGTCTTGAATTCTTCAGGTCCTTCACACCACCATTGGTGGAGGCCATGTGTCACCCTAAAGCCTTCCACAAGTGAATAGGCACCTCATTTGGAACATGGCAGGTCGTGATGAACCAATTGCTGCCATACCATAAGAACTGTAAGAGTCACATCCTTCCTTGTATGTTTTTTTCTCCTGCCATCAGCCCCAACGAGGCCTTATAACCAATCCCAGATTTCCCTCATTACTGTGAGGTCTGTTTCCTATAACCACTTCTGGTTCCAATTTCTCCATCTGTGAGCATTCTTAGTTGTAAGCAGAAGAAATTTATTATAGTTGATTTAAGCATAAAACAAATTTATTTAAAAAATATATCATGAATCTTATAGAATTTCTAGGAGGGTAAGAGAACAAGGAATAACAGCCCCAAATTACATCACTAAACTTATACCATCAAGACAGATGGCTGTTCTCCTATGCCTCACCCAACTGGCTCAAGATAAGAGACATAGGAATCAGCACTTTTGAATCTCTTCTCCCAGGGACATGATTTGCTATACTGTCATTATACCAAGAAAACTTCTTGGGGTTCTCACTTCTTTGTGCAACCTCTTATGTTTTTTATGCAGGGCACATGTATTCATTGATGGAGCTGAGTCATGCCTTTGTCCTAGCCATTAGGGAGAACAGGAGAATAAAGACCTGGTGTTTTCATCTCTTTTAAGGAAACTCATGAGGAAGGGTACTCTCTAAAACTAGGAGGGGGATTGTATTAATTCCCTGTTGCTATAACAAAATACATGAAGCTGGGTAACTTATAAACAACAAAAGTTTATTTAGCTCACAGCTCTGAAGTCTGAAAATCCCACACAGCTTGGTGGTGACTCTTGTGAAGAACTCCTGGCTACAACGTAACATGGAGGATAGCTTTCCAACAGGGGTGCTTGAAAGAGGAAGAGATGACATGGCAAGACAGGAAGCCAAAGCATGAGGAGGGTGAGGCTCCTTTTTTATAACAATGCTCTCTCAAGAATTTGCCAAGCTCCCACAAAAACTACATCAATTCTTTCATGGTCTCATTGGCCTAAGTACTTCCTACTAGGTCTTTCCTCCTAGAGGTCCTACCACCTCTTTAACATCACTGCATTGGGGACTAAGCTTCCAAGATGAGCCACATTTCAAACCACAGCATGAATAATCCAAAAGTTTCATAAATATCTACTACAACGTGTTCATATTGTGTATCAACAACTGAGTTTAAGAAATTCTGAGTACCTGTTGTGTGCCTTGAAGACCGGTAAATAAATAACATAAAGTCCCTAAAATTATGGACTTTAGAGTCTCATGTGAGAAATTTAAGTAATTATGAAGTAATGCAATATATGCTTAGTCGCAATTTTTATAAAGGCTATGTTAGTATAGAAGAGGGAATCATTAATTCTAACTGGGATAATTGTGGAAGACTTATAGAAGGGATGATATTTGCTTCAAGACTAGAGGGCTAAATAAGGGTTCATTAAGGAGAAGTGAGAGGTGGGGATGGGGTTGGGCAGGTAGGGAGATCCTTCCAGAGTATAAAATTTATTAAACTTGATGGCATATTCAGGGAACTTTAAACAGTTCAGTTAGTAGTATAGATCAAGCTGAAAAGAGAAGGTGGGAGGTCTTGAAAGCTAGATTAGATGTTTATCCTCTAAAGAGAACCTTAAATGTCTCTAAAGACATTTAAGCAAGAAAGAAAGGGGCCAAAAAAAAAAAAAAAAAAAACCAACAACCATGAAACTTCTGCTTCAGAAAGAGAATTTTAGAAGATTCTAACTGGGAACCGTATGTAATCAGGAGACCAGTTAAGCAAGTTACCATCAATGGCAGGAGGTTACATGGTCAGAAGTAAGAAATGGCTGTGATAATGGATGAGGTTTGTCTGAAAGTCCTTTAGAGGCACAACTGATTGATATTGGTCATAAAATCGATATGAGATATAAAGGAAAGGGAAGAATTTAAAACAACCCTAATGTTTCTGGTTTGAATATCCAAGCTGGATATTTAGCCTTTAACTGATATAGGAATAGAGGGGGGAGAAGTGTAAAAAACTGTTGGGTTTTGGAATTTCTGAGCTTAGGGTATTTTGAAAGACATTTGGGCTGGACGTTTGGGCCTGGAGACAGAGGAGAGATTCACCCTGGAAATACAAATTTGGGTTTCATAGGCATATAGGTGTTTATAGCTGACCTGAGAGCCAATGTGGTTGGCTAGGGAAAGTACAGGAATATTGATAAGAACGGAGGTAATAGTAGAACTTCCAAGACCTTCGATGCTTCATTTTTAAATGGGAAAGGACTGGAGAAGGGTATGGCGAAATAAGAAGAAAATCAGGAGAGAAGGGTTTTAGAATTAAAAGACATCATCAGGAAGAAGGAGATGATAAGAGGGGCATGTGTCCAGAAATGTCAAGCAGGGTGAGGAGCAAAGTCACCCACTTTGTTAGACCATTGAGGGCGCGTGGGCTCCCATTTTGATCATTCATGGGAATGCTAGCAGCAGAACTCAGACTTCCAGGAGTCTGGGGGTGAAAGGGGAGTGAAGGAGGAGAGAACATCATGTCATAAATAATAGCTGAGCAAAACTCAGAATCAGAATACAGTAGTCTCCCCTAATTACAGGAAGTAAGTTCCAAGGCCCCTTGGATGCCTGAAACTGAAGCTCGCACCAGACCCTATAATTTAATGTCCTTTCTGTCTTCATTAAGTACTTATCACACAATTTTTGCAGTTTGAGGTATGACAGCAAAACTAGAATGAATTTCTTTTTCCTTCTTTACAGTTTCAGATAGAAGATTGGTTCCTAACATAGATCTTAGCAACCTCAACATATGATTGTTTTTCTTCCCTTAGACAGTCAAAACCTTTCATCTTTTCACTTAAAGGAAGCACTTTATGGCTTTTTTCTCTTGTGCTTTGAGATCATTATTAAGTAAATTTAAGGTTACTTGAACACAAGCAAGGCAACACTTGACAGTTAATCTGAGAACCAGGAAGGCTAAGTGACTAAAGTAGGTAGCATATACAGTGTAGATATGTTGGACAAAGGGATGGTTCACATTTTGGGCCAAATGGAGCAAGATTTCATCACAGTTCTCAGAACAGGATGCAGTTTTAAATTGATGAGGTGTTTATTTCTGGAATTTTCCATTTAATATTTTCAGATCATGGTTGACCACAGGTACTGAAACCAAAGAAAGAGAAACTGCCTATAAGTGGGAGTTGTTGTGTCTAGGATTGCCACAGTGAATTTCTGGCACACTGTCCCTCTAGACAATATTTACACATGAAAAAATGGGTCCTGCCATGAATTGGGTTTGGACTCCAAGATAAAGAAAGCTGAGCACTTTGGGAGGCTGAGACTGGAAAATCGTGAGTTCAAAGCCAGCCTCAGCAACAGTGAGGCGCTGAGCAACTCAGTGAGACCCTGTCTCTACATAAAACACAAAATAGGGCTGGGAATGTGGCTCAGTGATCAAGTACCTCTGAGTTCAATCCCCAGTACTGGAAGGAAGGAAGGAAGGAAGGAAGGAAGGAAGGAAGGAAGGAAGGAAGG
>PVHX01018764.1:0-36112 GCA_004024805.1 Geosciurus inauris
AGGCAGTGCTAAGAGGAAAGTTCATTGCACTAAGCTCATTTATTAGAAGAAGTAAAAGTAAACAAATAAATGAATTGACTTTTCATCTCAAAGCCTTAGGAAAAAAAGAACAAATAAACACCAAAAGAAGTAGAAGACAGGAAATAATCAAAATCAGGGTGGAAATCAATGAAATTGAAACAAAAGAAACAATTCAAAAAATTGACAAAACAAAAAGCTGGTTCTTTGAAAAAATAAACACAATTGACAAACCCTTAGCCACCCTAATAAAAAGAAGGAGGGAGAAAACCCAAATTACTAAAATTCATGATGAAAAAGGAACCATTATGACAGACACTACTGAAATACAGAGGATAATTAGAAACTATTTGAAAATTTATAACTCCAGTAAAATAGAAAACCCTGAAGACACTGACAAATTTCTAGAGGCATATGACCTACACAAACTGAACCGAGAGGACATACACAACTTAAACAGATCAATTTCAAGCAAGGAAATAGAAGATGCCATCAAGAGCCTGCCAACCAAGAAAAGCCCAGGTCCAGACGGATTCTCAGCTGAGTTCTACAAGACCTTCAAAGAAGAATTAACACCAGTTCTCCTCAAACTGTTTCATGAAATAGAAAAGGAGAGAACCCTTCCAAAATCATTCTATGAGGCAAGTATCACCCTGATTCTAAAACCAGACAGAGATACATCAAAGAAAGAAAACTTCAGATCAATATCCCTGATGAACATAGATGCAAAAATTCTCAATAAAATTCTGGCAAATTCCATACAAAAACATATCAAAAAATAGTGCACCATGATCAAGTGGGTTTCATTCCAGGGATGCAAGGTTTTTTCATCATATGGAAATCAATAAATGTAATTCATCACATCAATAGACAAAAAGATAAGAGTCATATGATTTTATCAATTGATGCAGAGAAAGCATTTGACTATATACAGCACCCTTTTATGTTCAAAACACTAGAAAAACTTGGGATAGTAGGAACATACCTCAACTTTGTAAAAGCTATCTATGGTAAACCCAAGGCCAACATCATCCTACATGGAGAAAAATTGGAAGCATTCCCTCTAAAAATGGGAACAAGACAGGGATGCCCTCTTTGCCACTGCTATTCAACATAGAACTTGAAACACTAGCCAGAGCAATTAGACAGATGAAAGAAATTAAAGGGATATGAATAGGCAAAGAACAACTCAAACTATCATTATTTGCAGATGACATGATTCTATACTTAGAGGATTCAAAAAATTCTACCAGAAAACTTCTAGAATTAATAAATGATTTCAGCAAAGTAGCAGGATATAAAATCAACACTCATAAATCAATTGCATTTGTATACATCAGTGATAAACTCTCTGAAAGAGAAATTAGGAAAACTATCCCATTTACAATAGCCTCAAAAAAAATACTTGGGAATCAATTTAACAAAAGAAGTGAAAGACCTCTACAATGCAAACTACAAGACAGTGAAGAAAGAAATTGAAGAAGACCTTAGAAGATGGAAAATCTCCCATGCTCCTGCATAGGCAGAGTCAATATTGTCAAAATGTCCATACTACCCAAAGCGCTATATAGATTCAATGCAATCCCAATTAAAATCCCAATGTCATTCCTTATAGAAATAGAAAAGGCAATCTGAAATTCATTTGGAAGAATAAGAGACCCAGAATAGCCAAAGCAATCCTTAGCAAGAAGAGTGAAGCAGGAGGCATCACAATACCTGACCTTAAATTATACTACAAAGCTATAGTAACAAAAATGGCATGGTACTGGCACCAAAATAGACATGTAGACCAATGGTATAGAATAGAAGACACACAGACGAACCCACTTACATACAGTTACCTTATACTAAAGGAGCCAAACACGTGCACTGGAGAAAAGATACAACAAATGGTGCTGGGAAAACTGGAAATCCATGTGCAGCAAATTGAAACTAAACCCCTATCTCTCACCATGCACAAAATTCAACTCCAAGTGGATCAAGGACCTGGGAATCAGACCAGAGACCCAACGCCTAATAGAAGAAAAAATAGGCCCAAATCTTCATCATGTCTGATTAGGACCATACTTCCTTAACAAGACTCCTATAGCACAAGAAGTAAAATCAAGAATTAACAAATGGGATGGATTCAAACTAAAAACTTCTTCTCAGCAAAAGAAACAATCAATGAAGTGAGAGAGCCTACATAATGGGAGCAAATTTTTACCACATGCAGATCAGATAGAGCACTGATCTCCAAGATATATAAAGAACTCAAAAAACTTAACACCAAAAAATACCAACAAAAAACTCGATCAATATGTGGCCTAAGGAGCTGAACAGACACTTCTCAGAAGAAGATATATGATCGATCAACAAATATATGAAAAAATGTTCAACATCTCTAGCCATTAGAGAAATGCCAATTAAAACTACTCTAAGATTTCATCTCATGCCAGTCATAATGACAGTTATCAAGAATACAAACAAATGTTGGTGAAGATGTGGAGGAAAAGGCACCCTCATACATTGCTGGTGGGACTGCAAATTCATGCAATCACTCTGGAAAGCAGTATGGAGATTCCTTAGAAAATGTGGAATGGAACCATCATTTGACCTAGCTATCCCACTCCTCGGTCTACACCCAAAGGATTTAAAATCAGCATACTATAGATGTATGCACATCAATGTTCATAGCAGCTCAGTTCACAATAGGTAAACTGTGGAACCAACCTAAATGCCCTTCAATGGATGAGTGGATAAAGAAACTGTGGTATATTACACAATGGAATATTACTCAGCAATAAAAGAGAATAAAATTATGGCATTTTCAAGTAAATGAATGAAGTTGGAGAATATCATGCCAAGTGAAGTAAACCAATCCCCAAAAACCAAACGCCAACTGTTCTTTCTGATTAGTAGATAATGATCCATAATGGGGGGGCATGAGAAGAATGGAGGAACTTTGGATAGGACGAAGGAGAAGGAGGGAAAGGGAGTGGGCATGAGGGCAAGAAAGATGGTGGAATGAGATGAACATCATTACCCTAGGTACATGTATAATGACACAAATGGTGTGACTCTGTGTACAACCAGAGAAATGAAAAATTATGGTTCATTTGAATCAAAATGCGTTCTGCTGTCATATATAACTAATTAGAATGAATGAATGAATGAATGAATAAATAAATAAATAAATAAATACTAGGGTACTTATGTAAGAAATCTAAATGGGTTCAGCAACCATTTCCCATCTAGACAATATAAGATGGCTAGTGATTTATTGAAACAATATGCTAGGGAGGGATTATTTAAAGTGAATGCATAATATAGGATAGTATGACAATTTTTCTTGGGACCTTGGGTGATACTGTCCTCCCTAATCCAAGTAAAGAGGTCTCCATAAGAATATCTAGGAGACTTTGAAGATGCTACTGAAAAGGGAAATTGGCATCTTATTTTCTGTGTGGATAGTTATTCAGCTTCAGAACTATGGGTTCTAAAATTTTTAAATATAGGAAATAACTATGTGTTTTCCAGGAGTGTTGAGATAACCGATGACTCATTATTTATAAGGTTGCTGGCATGGTAACTGATATATGTATATTCAATAAATGTTTGCTGATATTATTGTTATTAGCACTGCTGTGAATACTACTTTGCTATTGTTCTATGGGATTGGAGGGGGAGAGAGAGAGAGAAATCTTGAAAACATGTTTTCAAGTGTTCTGAGGTATAACTAAGCATTAAAACTGTAGTCTGCTTTTTTCCTGGTGCATTCTGTTAATGCAGGGATGATTAGAACCTTATGAAACAGCAAGATGAAGTGGAAGGGGTCAGCACTTTGTTGAACTGCACTCTTCAGCATTTGGCAGAGCAACATTTTTCCTTAGGTCAAGTGGTTGCAACAATGAAATCATCTTGTTACCTTGAAAGAACTACAACAGAAGACTAATTCTCATTCTCCATTGGTTGCAGGTGGAGGCATTAACTCTCTTATAGTTGTTAGCTGCCTGTACAAAATCTAGGCAAAATTTTGTGGTCTCAGAAAATTCCCTGAGGCCAAACAGTGGACAGGCAGCATGGGCACTAATGAAATCACACTCAGAGTGAAAGGCTGTAACACGGAGCACAAAGAGTGTCTGTTTTACAAGAGATGGATTACACAGAGCATATCTGAAAGCAGTTGGTGGGGGAGGTGAACAGAGCTATTTCCTGATTGTGAATATTAAGCAAATTAGTCATGTCACTAACATGACGGTTGCTGTCTATGTCGTTCACTGATGAATTCTCAATGCCTAGAACAATGTTTGGCACAAAATATATAATAAATATTCTTTGAAACAGTAATGAAAGGTTTTGCCTGATCCCCCTGCTATTATTTCTCCATGCCAGCCAGTACCACTTTCAACTCCAACACTAACAAATAATAAGAACTCTACATCATCAAGGAATATTTTTGTTCACTCCACAAAAAGCAAGAGAGTTTTATATAAGGTGGCCAGAATTTCTAGAAACATTTGTCAACAATGGAAGAAACAATATTGGCTAAGTTGATAGTTTCAGTTTTGCTTTTATATTTAAAAGATCCATAGCTGTTCCATACTTTTATTGTAGTACTTACTACATTGTATCATAACTACCTATCAGTCATCAGTGTGATTTCCTTGAATGAAATAAAAATTTGTGTTATATTCATCTCTGCATGCCAAGTACTTAGCACAGTGTATAGCACATAAATGGACAGCTTTATGAGGTGGATTAGGAGAAATAATATTATTGTGTGTTTTGTGAATTTACTAATATGTATGAGCATCTGGTTCTATTTTAGGCCACTCACTGGTCACTAAGTGTTTGAAGGTCTCTGAAGGCAGGTCAGTGCAGATCCCTACTTACTGTGTAAGGTCAATCTTTCTTGCTTCTACCATACCAACTCCCTTACCTATCACTAGTATTTTATTTGGGCTTCAATACATTGCCCTCAACTTAGTTGTCATATATCCCATGGGCTTTTCTTAATTTAGCTGATGAATGGCAACTTTGGCCCTTCAGAATATGATGGGTGAAACTTTAAGATCCCAAGCTCAAAGAAGAGCTAACAGTCCTTGGTGATAACAACAAATCATTAAAGTGGCTATCTGTGAAGAGGGAATAGTATTTTGAATATTAGCTAATTATGAAGAAGGGAACTTATTTTTTCTCTAAATTTCTGTATGGTAGTCATAGGTTATGGGAACTTCAAAAAATGTACAGAGAGGTCTTCTGTACCCTTCACCTTGTTATTAGTAAAATATCAAAACTAGGAAATCCACAGAGCTTATTTATCTATACAATTTTGTCACATATATAGATTTGTGGTCACCACAAAAACAGGACAAGAACTATTATCCCATTACCACAAGACTCCTTCTTGTGTGTGTGTTTTTGAAAAACAAAGTACTCAGGGTTGAAATGGAGTGAATGATATTCCATACATGTATGATTATGTCATAATAACATACATATTATAGGCATAAACACATCATGCATAGTTATAGGGGACTAATAAAATTTTTATAAAAATAAAAAAAACATAAGAAAAGGGATCTCACAAAAATAGAATGGAGACCAAAAGAGTAGAGGAAGGGGATCAAGAGGAAAGGAAAATAGGAGGGCATGGAGAAGTACTTCAGAGCAAAATCTACCAAATTAAGTTATGTCCATGAAAAACATGTACCAGAATGAACCCTGCTTTTATATATAATGCACTAATATAATGATAATAATAGTAACAATAATAATAGAATGGAGAACAATACAGTAGAGCAAGGTGATCAGGGGGAGGAAACAAGGGAGGGAAAGGGAAGGTACTAGGTAATGTGATTGATCAAATTGTGTTAGGTGTGTGTAGAAATATTACATAATGAATCCCACTAATATATATAATTGTAATGGACCAATAAAAAGAAAATGTTTGTAAAGTGGACAATTTGATTTCCCATGTGTGTATTAATTTATTTGAAAGAAGGGACCCGGTGTTGAAGTTATACAACGAGAGACAATCTAATAAGTGTTTGCTTTTGAACATATGTTTCAATTATCAGAAATCTTGAGCAAATGCTCTACCTTTCACATGTGTTGAACAGATATCCTATTCCTTTTTCACTGTTCCCTGCACTCATCTCTCAGGGCTTGTGTAAGCCTCAGTGAAATATGATATGTAAAGAGTTAGGAGTGCCCCAAGGGAGCTCTGCTATGCCAATAGAACATTCATATTATAAACACTCCCTGTTGTTTGGTCTGAAATTTGCAGTGACAGGCAAAAAAAAAGGCTATACTAGACTTTTAAAATAACCACATCTTGAAGTTTTATATGTAACTCTTCCAGAAGCATAGCGTTTACTAAAGTACCTAGTGGGAATATATGAACAAGGTCTTATCATGGCAAGCAAGAAGATGGTATAAATTGATATCATGAAAATTGGAGGAAAGGCGTTTTGGAAGAGAGAAAGAGAACAGGGCTCTGGAATTTTCATTGGTCTATTAGGTCATATTCAAGAAGAAATATTTGAAGCACTGGAGACTCAGTTTGTCCTGATTCTTGTCATTTTGTGTTATATGACATTCATTGCTACTTTATGATGTCCAGATCTTGTTGCATTCTCATTATGCATTTTCATCATTATGTGATACAAATACACCTACTGCTGAGAACAATGTCTGACGAGTTGACTCTCAAAAATACCTGATGAATGAACAGACTTGTGCATAGTTAGCTACAGTAATTTTCTGGACTCATTTCCTGTTCTCCAGAAACTCACTCTTACCTGAGTGTATTGTCAAGTAGGGGAAGAATAATAAAGACAACAGCATCCCTGTGAACCCGGAGTACTGGTTATTACTGCTGGAATCTGCCATTAAATCATTTCTCCCTGAAATTCTGTTGAGAGACTGTGGTTGGGCCCTTTGGACCCTTGAAGATTCTGATTAAAAGATCTGGGATGGACCAGGTTATGTGTGTTTTTAAAATATGTGATTCTGACATGCAGCCAGAATTTTGTAGGCCCAATCCTGATCTCAGTTAAAAATAATTTAAGAAGCCCCACACTAAAGTATCATTGAAAGTGTTGTGGGAACTTGAATGTTAAAAATTTCTTTGGGAGATTTCATTACACAATAACCTAGTTTAATAGTTCAGGTGTATGTTTAAGGCAATTTGCTTGCTGATCCTGCTGTCTGCCTCACCTGTAGTAAATAGGCTCCTGTCTTGATTCTGTGACTTGTTGCCATCTAGTGGAAGAAAACCTCCACTCAATCATACACCTATTCCATTTTTTTCTTCCCTATTGAGGTAGAAGCAGAAACAAGGCAGAATCTCAAAGAGGGAGTCTTGATCTCAATTGGTTAGAAATATAGAATACCAATTGGTCTATAATTTGTAGGGGTGGGACTCATTATTTTAAAATAAATGCATATATATGATAATATAATACATCCTTTTTTTCTTTTTTAGTGTGATCTTTCAAAATTTGGCCTTCACATTTCTATTCTTCCCAACGTTGTTTCCCACTCCAGAATCATGACCAAATACTTTGTATTCTCTCATGGTTTTCTTCATGAACATATAATATACAAACATCTACACATGTATATATATGTGAGTATAAGTTCATATAAAAATGTAATCATATTAAACACATTTTTCTGTTTCTTGCTTTTTAAAACCTCATAAAAGCCCTTTGAAGTCACTAATAGAAATCCATTTTATTTTTTATTATGGATGGATAATATTTGATAATGTGAATAACAATAATTCATTCATTTGCCTATAAATATTAATTTAGTTTCCATTTTTGTATTGTTCCACTGCAAATAATGCTGAAATAAATATGTGGATAGCTTTCCAGGAGTGGGGTTCATGTGTCAAAGGTATACATATTTTGATTTTAATGAATGTTGCAAAATTTCTTTTCCAAAGGCAATCATAACTTATATTTCTATCAGCAATACATAAGAGTATCCTTTTCTATACAATTCTGCCAAGAAAATATATTATTGATCCTATTGATTTTTATCCCATATGGCGAAAAGTAATATTTCATTCTTAAAACGTGCATTTTGATGACAACTAGTGAGATTTTACATCCTTTCATAAAGATTTTAACCACTTGGATATTTTATTTTCTGTAAATTTTCTTTGTATGTTTTTAGTTTATTTTCTGTTGTTTCTTTGTGTCAGAAAATACTAGTTGCCTACCAAATATCCATTTTATCTTTATCCTTTATTTTAGCATCCAGAATTTTAGCTACACTCTCTTGTGCCTTGTTGTCATTATATGCCCAAATTCTGGATGATAATATATAATGGAAGTGTTGTATGGGACTTCAGGTAAGGTCACTTTAAAGAAGCTAACTTACCTGACTTACATATTTTCCCTCTTGCCTTACTGCACACCTTCCTTCATTCTTCCTGCTTCTGAGATATCAGAAATGACAACTGGAGTTCCAGCAATAAACTTGGAACATACAATAACCTGGAAGATGGAAGTCCCATGCTGGGATGATTGAGAAAAAATACAGTTCAAGTCTTTGATTACCTAACTATAGGTTTATTTTACAGGAGATAAAAATATCTGTCCTGTTTAAATCACTGTAAATCTGGATGTTCTGTTACATGTGGCTGAACCTAATTCTAGCTGTCAAATTAGTTATTTTCTGTCAATCCATAAGAGCTCATTGAATGTTTAGATATTAACATTTATCTGCATGATTGTATGAAAGTTCAGGGGACTATTAGGGGAGGGAGTACTGGCCTAGAATCTGGAGATATGCAAGTCTACTCAGTGCTGGGGTTTAATGTGCAGACCCAGTTTGGGAATGCAAGGCAAAGTTCTGTACTCACTTTCCTTTCTTTCTTCCAAGTGGAGGATATTTCTTTCCACACTGCACCACCAGGGTTTAGGGAGAAATGTTGCAGATAATGTAAAGATGTCCTTCTCATTCTCTTCTATGCATCTTCTAGGATTGAATATTTGTCACAGCCAAAACACATGTTGAAATTTAATTGTCATTGTCATAATATTAAGAGGGGGACATTTAGGAGATAATTTGGCTACGAGAGCTCTGCCTTCACGAATGGGTTGTTACTGTCAGAGTAGGTTTGTTTTAAAATGGTGAATTCTGTGCTCTTTTCTGTCTCTTGTCATGATGGAATGATACAGCAAGAAGGCCCTTTCCAGATACTGGCTCTTGATCTTGAACTTCTCAGACTCCAAAAGCCTAATAAATAAATTTATGTTCATTATAAACTACCCAGTCTGTAGTATTCTATTATTGCAACACAAATGGACCAAGAGGCTGGCTAATTTCTGTGCTACATCAATGTATTGTGATCTCTGATCTGGTTCCCTTAGCTCTTGAGAAGGTGATTTTGTTTGTGATTACCATGTGGATTAAATAAAACATCTTACAATTTTAACAACTTATTTTAAAATAGCTATTGCTTTCTGTTTTGAACCCCTTCTTCCTTCTTTCTTACTTTTCTTTTTTTAAATTTTTTTTTTAGTTGTAGATGGACATTATTTTATTTATTTTTACATGGTGCCGAGGATCGAACCCAGTGACTCACGCATGCGAGGCAGGCACTCTACCACTGAGCCACAATCCCAGCCCCTCTTTCTAACTTTTGTTGAACTTTATTTCACTTAACAATACATCCTAGAAATTATTCCACATTAATGCCTAGAGATATTTATTTTTTTGCAAAGCAAAATACACTATTGTATAGATGTAGCATATTTTATTAATTTATTATCTTTTGTATTTTCTTCCAAAATGGTTGCTGTGATTTAGGTATGAGATGTCCCCCAAAAGCTCATGTGTGAGACAGTGCAAGAAGGTTTAGAGGTGAAATTATTGGTTCATGACAGTCAATCCAATCAGTGGATTAATTCCCTAATTTAACTGAGTGGTAACTGTAGGCAGGTGGGGTGTGGCCAGAGGAGGTGGATCCTTGGAGGTATGCCTTTTGTGGTATATAATTTGTCCTTGTTGAGCAGAGCTTTTTCTGCTTCCTGGGTATCATATTCCCAGATGTTTTCCTCTGGCACACTCTTCTGCCATGATGCTCTGCCTCATCCTGAGCCCCAAGGAATGAAGCTGACTATCTATGGACTGAGACTTCTGAAACTGTGAATCCCCAAATAAACTTTTCCTCTTCTAGAATTGTTCTTGTCCAGTCATTTGGTCATGGCAGTGAAAAAGCTGACTAAAACAATGGTTATACCAGTATACATACCAAAAGCAATGTATAAAAATTCACCACACTGTGCACATCACAGCAGCCACATCAATGTTTATAGCAGCACAATTCACAATAGCAAAATTACAGAATAAACCTGAATGCCCATCAATAAATGAATGGATTAAGAAATTGTGAGATACACACACACACAATGGAGTTCTACTCAGCCATTAAAGAGAATGAAATTATGGCATTTGCTGGTAAATGGATGGAAATGGAGAATATCATGCTAAGTGAAATTAGTCAAATTCAGAAACTCAAAGATCAAATGTTTTCTTTCATATGCAGAAGCTACAGTAAAATAAAGGAAAGGAGGAGGGAAGGACAGGATAACATAAAGACCAATAAAATACAAATTAATAGATGGGTGACAGGAAGTCTAGTAGAAGAAGGAAAAGGGGAGAGGACAGGGAGGGTGGGAGGGAAAAAGGGGAGAAAAAAAAGGGGATCATGAACTGACATAGATTTCCATGCATGTCTGACTTTGTCAGGATGAACCCAACTACTGTGTATGATCATAAAGCTCTAATAAAGAAAGAAGTATTTTGAGACTTAATCAGACATTTAAAGGTCATTTCACACCTTCTATTTGAATTATCAGTTCATTTTTCTTTCAGGATTTTGGTCTTTTTTCCCTCTTGATTTTTAAGAATTCTTTAATGTCAGGGATCTTGATAAATGTTCCAATTTCTGTTTGTCATTTAATTTTTTACATTAATTTTATGCCTCCTACTAATACAAAACAATTTCATTTTTATGTAATCAAATTTATTAATATTTTCATTTATCTGTATTTCAAGTCATACTTAGCCTTTTCTTATCTCTATGTTAATATAATTCACCTGATCCCATTATTATGTATTGTTGAACAGAGAATTAATCAATTGGTCAGGCCTGGAGGTACACATTGTAATCTGAGTGATTTGAGAGGCTGAGGCAGGAGGATCACAAGTTCAAGGCCAACCTCAGCAACTTAGAGAGAATTTTTCTCAAAATAAAAAAGATCTGGGGGTGTAGCTCAGTGGCAAAGCACCCCTGGTTTCGATCCTCAGTACCACATGCACAAAAAAATTAATGAACTGGCATTTAGAATGAAGTATAGTGAAACAATGAGATAGAAAATGTAAAAGAGAAGTTAAGGAACATGAAGGAGAGATTGATAATGTCTGATGGAAGATTAATAACAATCCTAGAATAACATTACAGAGAAAAAAGAAAGGTAATATTCAAAAAGGTGGTAGCTGAGAATTTTCTAAAATTATCAAAAGTAATTATATCAAGTAATCCCAACATATCCCAGGTAAGATAAAGGAAAAAAATCCACAGTTACATATTAAAACTGTAGAGACAAATATTCCAGAGACAAAGAGAAAATCATCAGAATAGCTAGTAAGCAGCTAATGTATCTTATTAAAATGGCATATAACTAAAATATTGGATACAATAGAATATAAGCAGGAAAGAAGTGATCAGAATTAGTGTTCTAAAACTTTTTATTTTGTTCAGGAAAGCAAATATATTGATTATCATTAGAATTTGTTGAGTCTTCTTTTTCTTAAATAATTTTATAGTCATTATTAGTGCATATTAATTGCACAAAATATCGGGTTTCTTTGTGATATTTTCATAATACGTTTAACATTGTTTGATTAAATCCACCTTCCCTATTACCCTCTTATCACCATTATCCCTTGGTCCTCTGGTAAACCAGGCATATCCCTGTGCCATGCCAGAACTTTGGGCATGCACAGTGGATTTGATCTCCACCACTAAGCCAACTTCAGTAACACGGGGCTGTATAGTTTTAACAGACTCTTTTAAACTGATAACATCTTAACTCTGATTGGAGAAAAACTCCTACACTTTTATTTCACTCCTCTTCACATTTTGAATTTTTGATGTCACAAATTTCATTGCTCTATACTGCATGCCCTTTAAAATTATTGTAGCTATTGTTATTTTAAAGTTTTGTCTTTTAATCTTCATATTAAAGATGTAGGTGGTTTGCACATCACCATGACAGAATTAGAGTATTCTGAATTTGACTATGTACTTACTTTTCCCAGTTAGTTTTATACTTCATATGGCTTTGCATTACTAATTAGCATCTTTTTCTCTCAGCTTCTTTTCTTTAAATGAGCATTCTGCTTGTCTATTTCATCTTTTTTAAATCTTATAATTTGAATATTTGCTCTTTTGACACTGCTCATTCTTTTTTCTACACTTACTGTATATTTTCAAATAATGTATCTCTGAGTTCACAGATTTTCTTGACTTAATGAATTCTGTTGTTGACACTCATTGAGTTTTTCCTTTCATTATCTGTCGTTTAGCCTCAGAATTTTACTTTTTTTCACAATTTCAGTGTACTAAATTCCTTGTGTTGGTCCTTTATTGTTTTCTCATTTTTGTGGAATTGATTCTCTTTATTTTCTTTAAATTTAATGAGCTGCCTTAAAATAATTATGAATTATTTTGTCAATTCACATATCTTTATTTCTTTACAGTGAGTTACTTATGCTTTATTTTTTCCATTCAGTTGTATCATATTTCTCTTGATTGTTCTTAATCCTTGTGACCATTCATTGGTCTAAACATTTGAAGAAGTAGAAACTAATTCCAGTCTTTGTGAACTGGTTATATCTAGAAAAGTCCTTTACAGTCCACCCATCCAGAGATTCTGAACAAGCATCTGGCATGGTTCATGGCTGGCCTGGTGTTTGAGCCTGCAGTGAGTGGCCTTGGGCCCTGGGGTCTGGGGCCACAGTGTTTGCCCTAAGGCTAATATCTACTGGGTGTATCTATTAATTGAATCTCCCTGCATGGGCCTGTGGCCTGGTTCTGCAAGGGTGGGGTTGAAGTCTGTGTCCTTGGGAGCTTGAAGCCCAGGGCCACAGGGGCATTAAGCAAGGCGTTGAGCCTGAGTCTTTGGGATGGCCAGATACTGGTATGATCCTGTTGGAACACGTTTGGAAACCAAAGTTGGTCTGGCACTGGGGCAAGGCATGGAGCTGAGTCTGTGGAGCCAGGTCTGGGTCCTGAGGCAACAGGGACAGGCCTGAAGGCTAGGGCTACACAGGTGGCACTGGAGCCTTTTCCCACAGTATCCAGTCTGGCACCACTGTGGAGTTAGTCCTTTCTGCTATGCATGCTAAAGCAGACCTGGACTCTGGGTCCACTGGAGCCTGAGATAACAGTGGCCAACCTGGTGTCTGGTGCCAGCATGGGGCAGATATATAGCTGTGTATGGGTTCCATTATGGAGCCCAGCATTATAGGTGCTGACCTGGTGGATGAGTGTGGGTGTTGTCCTGAGGGGTAGGTCCATAAAAGCTAACCTGGGTCCTGGAGCTGTAGGGATAAGCTTGGAACCCGAGTTGATAAGTATGATCCTGGAACCTGGTTCCATGAAGAAAGGCCCAGCCCTGTAATTTCCCAAGAAGACTTGGACCTTGGGTCTGTTGAAATAGGCCTAGATCCTGGGTCTTCTGGGAGGCAAAGTTTCAGGGACTGGCCTAGCACTGGGAAGTCCTGGAAACTGTGTTCATGAGTACTTACTTGTGTAGTGCATGAGTCTAATGGTGCTGACCTAGTGCTAAGAAGGCTTGAAGTCAGGGGCTACATGGGCCACTCTGGTTCTGTGATGATGTGGAACCTGGGATGGGTCTAAAGCCTGGAGGTACAGCCTGACACTTGATGAGCCTGGAAACTATATACATGAGCACTGCCCTGGAATCTGGTTCTGTGTGTACTGGCTTGATGGCTAAGGTTCTAAGGACTGCCCACATGTTGGGACAGGCCTGAAATCTGGGACTGTGGGAGCCATCCCAGTGCTGGGGCAGTCTGAAGCCAGGGCCACTGGGACCAGTCTGGCACTAGGGTAGGTCTGGAGCATGAGTCTGTAGGATCTGGCCTGGTGGTAACACAGGTCCAGAGATTTGAGTACCCCAGGCAGATTTGGAGGTTGAAGCTATGAGTAATTCAGCCTGGGGAGCATTGTGTGCCTGGAGTCTAGGTGAGCCTTCCCAGTGCTGAATTTTACTAGAGTGGGCCTGGTATTGAGGTCTGAGACAAGATTCAGAGCTTACTTTCCTCTTCTTCCCCCAAGCAGAGGATGTCTCTCTCTGTGTTGTACTGCTTGGAGTTGGGAGAAGAATGATGCGGGTAATGTAAACTATTCTTATCCTTATCAATGTGTCTTTTCTTATTTTTGTGGTACACTCAAGTGCTGCCACCTCTCACCTGGTTTCTTTAGCATTTGTGAAGTTTTTTTCATATTTGATGTTTCTATGGAGGATGAATGCTGGAAGGTCCTATTCTGCCATCTTGCTGATGATGTCCAGCCCTCTTGTATGCTTATTTTTTATGTTTCTGTGGAGAAATGGGAGTTGGGAGCTGCCTATTTTGACATTTTACTGACATCAGTTCTTTAACTTAATATTTTAACCACGGTATTTGGATTTATACTTTCAAGCTAAAGACAAAAAGGAGTCTAAACAAATATTGGAATATTCAGAGCCTTTTGTTGTGATACATACCAGTTTCTTGTGGGAAATCTAAATAAAGTCTAGAGATTTGATAAAAGAATCTTATCAATGTTAATTTTATTATTGTGATATCTTTACCATGTTCTGTAAGACAACACCATTGCTTTTATGAAGTAAATGAAGTATTTAGGAGGGATATCATTCTGTAACTTACTCCTGAATGATTCAGAAAAACAAATAAAAATGAATACTATATAATAAATGCTATGAAATAAATGATACATATTACATAATAATTTTGAATATATGAAAAGAGAGAGCCAATGAATATGGAACATATACATAAAGCAAAGTAGTAACATTTTAACATTCAGAGAATCTGGATGAAGGGTTAGGGTTAAGGGTTAGGGTTAGGGTTAGGTTAGGGTTAGGGGTTAGTTAGGAACTATTTGTAATGTTCTTGTAATTTTGCTATTTATCTGAAATTGTCAATATGAAAAATTAAAACTATTTTTTGTTTATAGAAGTTCAAATATGCTTGATTATAATTAACCTCTTGTTTCTTGCTTGTATTTTTAAATATCTTTTGTTTCTTAACAATGCTAGGCATAAAATTGATAGACATAATTGCTTTCTACTCTTTGTGTCTGCTAATTCTAATATCTAAGGCCCTTGAAGATCTGATTCTGCTACATATTTTTAATTTTTTTTATTTCCTGATTCAGAATCATGGTGCTTTGATTCCTTCAGTGTTTTGTGATTTCTGACTTTGAGCTTATGTTCCTTGGAACTTTGTGTGTAAAAACTCTTTTTCAGCTTTGATTGATCTTACATTCCTCCAGAGAAGTATTGGGTTTGCTTCTGCTAGTTGCCTGGAGGCAATACCAAGCTGAAACAACTTTAAATTAAATTTTCTGGTTGAGACATGTGATTTCAGGGAACTTGCATGTAGTGTGTGTTTTTCACCACAAACTATAGTGAAAGCCATATTTTCATTAGAAATACTCCAGTTCCAAAGTCAAGATTAAGTATGTTTTTTGCTATCCCTTTCTGTTCATTTTCGTACTGATAGTGAAGCCTTTTTTGAGTTGTAGCAAAACGTGACTGTCCTATCAGGACAGCTGTCAATTTGGGGTATTTATAGCCTGTCTCCTGTGCCCTGTGCACTCCTTGAAACTGAAGCTAAAGTCACTCAGGCTTGGCAGATTACTTGAGTAAACTTTGGCTTTAGTCCTCACCTCTTTAGGTCCCAACTTTTACTTTATTTTTCTGTCTCTATGGATTTCTTACTCTCTTTATACCTTGATGATTCACTTAACATAGAGTTTTATAATGCAAAACTGCTACATTTTAATATCTTTGTAGAATTGTCTTCATTGAGAAGGTCATTTTCTAAGCAGTTATGACAATCCAACCACTTTATTATATATTTCTTGTTTTGTTATGATTACGAAATATTTTCATAAAATCTATATAAGCACTTCAACATTTATAGCAGCATAATTCACAATAGCCAAGTTATGGAAGCAGCCTAAGTGTCCATCAACAGATGAGTGGATAAAGAAAATGTGGTATATATACACAATGGAGTTTTACTCAGACAGCAAGAAGAATAAAATTATGACATTTGCTGGTAAATGGATGGAACTGGAGAACATAATACTAAGTGAAACAAGCCAGGCTCAGAAAGTCAAGGGTCAAACATTTTCTCTCATATGCTAAAGCTAGACCAAAATAAGCATAAAAAGGGGGGGTGGATCCCATGAAAATAGTGGGGAGTTCAGTGCAGTAGAGGAAAGGAATAGAGGGGAGGAATGGAGGACAGGAAAGAGGAGGAACTGCAGAATGAAATTGACCAAATTATGCTATGAACATGTATAAATATACCACAGTGAATTTCACCTTTATGTGTATCTATAAAACATCAATTGAAAAGTATAAATAAATGGAAAAAAGACCAGTAGAGTAGAAGAAGGGGATCAGGGGAGGAAGGAGGAGAGTGAAAGAGAAAGTACTAGAAACTGAAGTGGAGTAAATTATATTTCATGCTTGTATGGTTATGTCAAAATTATGTATTACCATAATTCACTAATAAAATCATTCTTAAAAAAACCTATACTTGGGCTAGGGTTGTAGCTCAGTGGTAGAGTGCTTGTCTTGCATGTGTGAGGCCCTGGGTTCGATCCTCAGCACTACATATAAATAAAATAAAGGTATAGTGTCCAACCACAACTTAAAAGCTATTCTTTTGCCAGGTGTGGTGGTGCATACCTGTAATCTCAGTGAGGGAGGCTGAGGCAGGAGAATGGCAAGTTGGAGGCCACCCTCAGCAACTTAGTGAGACTCTGTCTCAAAATATAAAATAAAAAGGGCTGGGAATGTAGCTCAGTGGTAGAGTACCCCTGGGTTTTACCTCCAGTATTGAAAAAAAATTATACTTTAAAAGATGTTAAAGTTTACTTCATGGCTTAAAGACATAAATTGATTTTTACATTTTTCTATGAATATAAAAACATCTATGCTGTGTTTGAGAGATGTAAGTTTCTATATACATATTTAAATCAATTTCTTGAATGAATTGATTTCTAGTGTTCTCAATTCTTTTATCTGTCCAATCCTTAAGGAAGCATATTGAAATCTACTGCTCTACTTATGATAACAACATATCCTTGCATTTAAAATTGCTTTTATTTTAGATCTTTCGATGCCATGCATATACATTGATCATTTTCTTAGCTTTTTTAAATCATTACATAATGCTTTCTTTATTTTTATTGGTGCATGTGGTCTTGAATTTCAGCTTGTGACATTAAGATCACCACTACTGTTTTCTTTTCACTTGTATTTGATTGATATCTATTGTTATGTAGAAATCTTACATTATTTACTAGTAAATTCACTGTCCTGGGTGACTATTTTAGAACTTCTCGTCTTTCTTCAAACTTCCAATGTCTCTTCTCCTATCTCAACAGATAACCATATGTGCAAATATGTCATTGAAGAATCTTCCCTCACCAGGTGTGGTGGTGCACGCCTGTAATCCCAGCACTTTGGGAGGTTGAGACAGGAGAATCTTGAGTTCAAAGCCAGCCTCAGCAACGGCGAGGCGCTAAGCAACTCAGTGAGACCCTGTCTCTACATAAAACACAAAATAGGAGTGGGGATGTGGCTCAGTGGTCAAATACCCCTGAGTTCAATCCCCAGTACCAAAAAAAAAAAAAAAAGAATCTTCCCTCAACTTTATTATTCTATTTTTTGTCATTATTCTGCTCCATTCTAAGAGAAATATTGGAATAATTGTCTATACTCAGTAGATCCACTCTTTTCTCTTTCCTTTCCTCTTGAATCTGCTCTAGCCATGACTTCGTCCCTATCATTTTGCCAAAACTGATCATATAAAGGTCAACAAAGACCCCAATATCATTAAATCCAAAACCAAATATGAACAATTGTAGTCTTCAATTTTTTTGAAAATCTACATTATTGAGACATCATTTACATAAAATAAATTCATTTTATGTTTACTGTTTGAATTTTGACATATATATGTAATCATTACCAGAATCCAGAATCACAAATATCCATCAGCCCACAAAATGTTTCTTTTTGCCCATTTATAGTCAATCCCAGAATATTTCATCCATTGTTGAGGCAATCATTTTTCTCACTTGGTCACCATAGTTTATTCATTTCTTGAATTTTACATCAATGAAGTTATACAGTATGTACACTTTTGTGTCAGTCTTCTGTTTCAACACAATCTATTTTGAAATCCATCCATATTATAATGTGCATCAATAGTATGTACTTTCTTAATGTGAAACTCTTACCCAAAGTTGTACCATTTTACATTTGGATTAGCAGTGTATTTTAGTTTTCCAATTCCTCCAAATTCTCACTAACACTGTATGGCCAATTATTTTTAATTTTATTCATTCTACTAGGCACATAACAGTATCTTCTCATGGTTTTAATTAATTAAATTTTCTTAATGATAATGATATTGGGCTTTTTTCTTGTACTTATTTACCAACTGTATATCTTCTTTGAGAAAGTATCTGTTCAAATCTTTTCACATATTTATTGAGTTTTTGTCTTATTAAGCTGTAATAATTCTTTACATATTTCTGATACCAGTTTTTGGCCATGCAAATATTTTTTGTGAGTTGCCTTACTTTTAAAGTGCTGTCTTTTAAGAAGCAGGAATTTTAAATTTCTTTTAGAACAACAAATATATTATCTTAGAGTTCTGGGGCCCAGAAGTCCAAAACCAAGGTATTAGGTCCCTGTGAAAATGCTATGGAAAGATCTGTTTTGGAATTGTCTCCTAGTTTCTGGTGGTGTCACATGTATCTTGGCCTATAGATGACCATCTTTGCCCTGTGTCTCTTCACATTGTCTTCCCTCTGTGTATAATCATCCAATTTTCTTTTTAAAGGGAAACCAGCAATATTAGATTAGATCCCACCCTAATGATCTCATTTAAATTTGATTGTCTCTGTCAAGACCCTGTCTCTAGGGCTGAGGATATAGCTCAGTTGGTAGAGTGCTTGCCTTGCTTGCACAAACCTCTGGGTTCAATCTCTAGCACCACAAAAAACATCCTGTCTCTAAATAAGGTCATATTCTGAAGTACCAGGGGTTCAGACTCCAACATATCTTTTTGAGGGGGATGAAATTCAATCCGTAACAATGAAATCCTTCGAAGTTGAGAATGGAATTGCTAAAGTTACAGAGCTACTCATAAGCAAACATTCTGAGTGGACCTTTTTACCAACTTATCCAGGTTCATTTCTCCTTGCTTTGCTGCTTACTGCAACTTAGCATATAACTGTGTGTTTACAATCAGTGATCTTGAGGTGTGTGATTTTCTCTCTATCCTTTCTTTTTATTTTACTTCTAAATTATTGTAAAAATGCAAATAATATAAAATTTACCATCTTAATCACTGTTAAGTGTACAATTCAGTAGCATTCAATATATTCATATTTCTGTGCAATTTTTTTAAAAAATTTTTGATGGCATCTAATTTATCAACTTTTATGATTCATGCTTCTGTTCACTAAGAAATCATTACCTATTCCAATGTGTATGGTGTAAGTGTTCAGTTTCATTCTTTTGCATGTGGATATGCACTTTCCCCATACATATCAACATATCCTTGAGAACAATGACAAGAACACACATCATATCAAATATCAGTTGAGGATTGGAGTTGTGGCTCAGTGGTAGAACACTTGCCTAGCACATGTGAGGCACTGGGTTTGATCCTCAACACCACATAAAAATAGATAAATAAATAGATAAATAAATAAATAAAATATGTAAAAATATCAGTTGACAATGTCTGTGTGGGATTATTTCTGATATCTATATACTTTTTCATTGGTCTGTAATCTATTTGTATGCCAATACTATTCTGTTTTTATTAGCTTTGTAATATATGATGAAATGAGAGTATGATACCTCCTGCTTTGTTCTTTCTTTGGCTATTTGGGGTGTTCTGTGGTTCCATATAAATTTGGGGATTGTCCTTTCTATTTTTTTGTATGAAATTTCATAGTAGTTTTGATATCTATTGCATTAAATGTATAGATCACTTGTGATAGTATGGACGTTTTAACAATATTAATATTAATTCATGAACATAGGAAGTCTTTAATTTCTTTTATCAGTATTTTATAGTTTTGAGTGTATAGGTCTTTTATCTCCCTGGTTAAGTTTATTCCTATGTATTTTATTCTTTTAGATGCTACTATAAGAGGAGTAGTTTTTTAAATTTTCCTTTTCAGACAGTTTATTGTTGGTATATAAATATGTAACTCAATTTTATATGTTGATTTTTTATCCTGCAATTTTACTGAATTCATTTACTATTCTGTGTGTCCACGAGTATATTTTAGAGTTTCCTACATAGAAGATCATGTTATCAGCAAATGGATAATTTTACTTTTTTCTTTCTGACTTGGATTCCTTTAAGTTATTTTTCTTACTTAATTGCTCTAGCTAGACCTTCAAGTACTGTGTTGAATTGGAGAGTTGAGAGAGGGCATCGTTGCCTTTTCTTGATCTTAGAGGAAAATCTTGTATTTTTTATCATTGATTTTGTGTGATGTTAATTGTGGACTTTTCATAAACAGTCTTTATTGTGCTGAGTTTAGTTCCTTCTGTATCTAATTTGTTAAGTTTTTAATCATTAAAGCATATTGATTTTGTTAAATGCTGTTTCTTCATCTGTTGAGATGATCACATTATTTTAATCCTTCATTGTTGGTGAAGTGTATCACATTGATTGATTTGTGCATGTTGAAACATTCTTGCATCCTAGGGACAAATTATGCTTGATCCTTTTAATGTGCTCTTAAATTCATTTTGCTAGTATTTTGTTGGAGATTTTAGCCTCTGTGTTCATTAGGGACATTGACCTGTAGTGTTGTTTTCTCATGATGTCTTTGGCTTTGGTATTGGGGTGATGCTGGCTTCACACAATGACTTGGCAGTCTCCCTTTTTTCTACTTTTGATAAGAGTCTAAGAAGGATGGGTATTAGTTCTTACTAAATGTTTTATAGAATTCACCTCTGTTTTTATTGCTGCTTAAATTTCTTTATTTGTTGTTGATCTGTTCAGGCTTTCTGCTTTATTCAGTCTTGGTAGCTTTATTATTTTAGGAATTTATCCTTTATTCTAGGTTTTCCAATTTATTGGCATATAATTATTCATAATTGCGCCCCCCACCACCATACTTCCTGGCATTAGTTATAAAATCTCCTCTTTCATTTTTATTTTATTTATTCAAATCTTATTTCTTAGTCTAAGTTTCTTTCATTCATATATTGTTTTCTATTCTGTACATCACTTATTTCTGTTATATTGTTTTCTTCTTTCTGCTAATTTTGGATTTAATTTGTTATTTTTCTAGTTCCTTGAGGTGTAAAATTATTTATTTGAGATCTTTCTTCTCTTTTAATGTAGGCATTTAACACTATAAAAACCCCTCTTAGAATTACTTTTGCTACATCTCATAGGTTTTGATATGTTGTTTCTACTTTTGTCTTCAGATAAGATATGGATGGGTACAGTGAAACTATTGTTTTCTTTCTCTTCAATGTATCTTTTCCATTTCTGTGTCCCATCTGGGAACTGCAACCTCTTACCTGGATGTCAGAGCTCTCTTCAAAGTACTTTCTTCAGTGGATGGTTACTATATCAGTGTTTTTTGACACATTTTAAAAAAAATTTAGTCTTTGTAGTAGTGCTATCAGGTTTTTTCTAACATATTTCTCAGAAGAATAGTGAGACCAATGGTTTTTTTAAAATGAAGCAATGCCCTTATTTCCAGGTGGTTTAGGGTTGTTTTTTTTTTTTTTTTGTACCGGGGATTGAACTCAGGAGTGCTCGACTACTGAGCGATATCTCCAGCCCTATTTTGTATTTTATTTAGAGACAGGGTCTCACTGAGTTGCTTAGCGCCTCACCATTGCTGAGGCTGGCTTTGAACTCATGATTCTCCTGTCTCAGCCTCCCACAGTGCTGGGATTACAGACATGCACCACCGCACCCAGCTGGGTATAGTTTTGCTTGAAGAAAGTAGACTGAAGTAAACTACCTTTGAGTGCCCTTATTCCAGTGGGTCCCAAATCTGGCAGATTATTGGAATCATTTTTGTAGCTTTATAAATGTCCAGCTTAAAATGAGTGAATCAGGATATTCAGTGGTGCATCTCAGAAAATTGTATCTTATAATTTAATTATTTACACACATAGCCTTATCTGGAAACCAATGCTACCTCTATCTGTATTCAGCTTATTTTTAGCAATTTTTCTCAGGTGATTTTTATACACACTACAGTTTAAGCACCACTGACATATTGTTTCCTAGCCCAGGGTTACTTTGCACCTGATCCTATTTCTCTTTTCTCTCTCTCATATACTATTAATGTGTTGTGAGAGAAATGGTTTCCCAGCATCCCAAAACATTCAACTCTTGTTTTTCTGCTGATGTTAGCCACATGCAAAACCATGTAATCAGCTTTTGTGGATTCAATGAATGGAAAGTGTCATTCTGTTTGGCTTAGTGCAATGCTAATGAGATTTAGTGCTTTCACCAACTCATGTCTTGAGGTTCAATGACAAATGGAAATCCTTTCTTTCCTAAATCACTGCTTGTAATTCACTGGGTATAGGTACCAATGTGGCCTGATATTCTAGATGTCAGGGACACACACCTATGGTTAAACAAAACAATTTAGAAAATAATTGCTTTTCATTGTAGGGGAAAGAAATGTCTTTAAAATCGGACTTCAAATGCCCTGGGTTTCTGCATTGATTTGGTACAGAATAAAACAACAATGCAGGTCAGCAATATTTTGTGAGATGCATAAACGCTGTTTAGCATCATGACACCATCTTCCTGGTATTCTCTATAGAAATATAGTATAGGAAAGTAGTGACATGAAATAATTTTCCATAATAAAACCATTCTGGAAATGGAGGATATGTATTAAAACTATGGAATCTGACTATGCTATTGACTGACTTTGCTACTGTCTCACTTTCCCCATTTTACATTAAGGAGAATAGATAGTCTCTGAGAGCCTAACTGGCTCTGAAATTCTATGAAAATGTACTTCTCACCACCTTTATCCTTCTTCCACACTGTAGAGAGAGGAAGAAGAAATGTTGGATTGCTTTTTTCTATTCATCTTAACAATTAGCTCTTGAGTTGATTAATGCTCTGCTGGCAACTACTGCATCTTAGTGGAGATGATTTAGTATTTCAGCAATTGCTGGACTCTTATAAATGTGCCAGCTTGGTGTATTGAAATTAGTAAGATTTCTAAAAGTATTTCAAACTGGCCTTAATTAATTAAATGCTTGATCGATGCAGTCCAAGGTTAACCACTTAATAAATTGGCAACCAAATAAAAAATGGAATCAAACATTTTGAGCAGCTTACTGGAAAGGATCTGGGCTCTCCACCAAGAGATTCTGTAGCAATGTTGGCAGCAGGGTGGGTCATTTTCAAGCTCCTGACTCATTGTCACTATACCCTTTCACCTAAGACTGAACCCTTTTCCCCAACTTCACAGTATTGCTTCATCTATAGCAATAATGGTTGTGTTCGTGTCCACAGATTAAAAGAAAATCCCCACCTGAAATGTGACTGGTTCAGATAAGAACCATCTTTAGTTCACTGTATAGTTGAACATAATATTATAAAGGAAGACAATATTGATAGTTCCTAGGTACATAGAAAAGTTCTTTGCTATTTCTCTGAACAGGTGTTTTAAGTTTAAGACTAGATTAAAGATAAAAAGATGTTGCTTAGAAAAATGGATTATAAAATAAGACATTTGATCTCATTTTAAAAGATAGTAGAGAATGCTAAATTATTGAAGTTTTAAGTGAGGAGTAATTAAGGGTTGGCTATGTACTAAGTGAATAGATTAATTCAGGACATTTTTTGTTTTCTGAGAAACTAAAGGAATAGATATTACTCAGGTTGTCAGGGAACTGTATTTGTTAAAAAATACCCTGAGAATTCTGTTAAATCAAGTTATAAAACCAACAAACATATTAAATAGCTATTTTGTGCTTAATTCTGTGGTAAGTGCTATAGAGAATATGAGAAAAAGTAAGATTTCTGCCTGAGAGTACTTACAAAGACTGCATGAAATAATGGAAAGAGATATAAGAGTCAGAAGGCTTGGATTCCACCTGTTTTCCTACTCTGTGACCTAGGTCAAACGGCTTCTCTCAGAGCATCAGATTACCAGACCACTGAAGTAGGATTCAGTGCTATAATGTGTGAATATTTCAAAATGTATGAAGAGTTATTCACATGGGACAATGACAATACAAGTAGTAGTGACTGGAGGTAATAATGGTGTAGTAAAAAGAGCAAAGACTGACAGTCACACAAGCCTTGGTTTGAATTCGGGTTTTGGTACTAGATATGGGAGAGTAACTTGACCTCTCTGAGCCTTCAGGTCCCCATTTGTAAAATTAGGATAATGAAAATAACAATACTTCATAATATTGGTGCTTGTTATATAGTATGTATTGGATAATGGCACCTTTATTACAAAATTAATACATTTAATTAAGAAACTTTATGGTATAAGTTGTAAATGTAATGGGAATTCAAAAACCCATCTCAAAATATACTGTGAGCAAAGCTGCCATGGTAGCAGAACTAACAGTATTCCTTTTCAGGAATTTTATATAATGAAAATAGGTCTTCAAAAGAAAGTTATTGTATACTTTAAGAAATTGTGTGGAATAAAACAACAGCACAAGAGACAGATATGAGAGTTGTTGAGGAAGCAAAATCTATAAGAATGAATGATTTATTGTGGAGTGAAAACATAGCAAGTGAGGGAAGGTTATTAGATAGATGATGGTGTCATGTAGTCATTCAATAGATAGTTTATTGAGTGCCTATTACGTGGTAGGTTCTAGAATTAGGACAGCAAGCTAAATGGATATAGCTCTTGTCCACATTTATGTTTTGCAGTCTAGTGGGAGAAAGAGGATATAAACAAAAATGAAAATGTTTCTAAACTGTGATAAATAATTAAGAAAAAATTAAGATTGCTATGTCAAATTAAGCCAATGAGACATAATAGTGAATAAAAGAGGATGACAAGATCTGAGTGAAAAACAAGATGACTTCATTTTTTAAAATATTTGTATTAGTTACAGATGGACACAGTGTCTTTATTTTTTATGTGGTGCTGAGAATTGAACCCAGTGCCTCACGCATGCTAGGCAAGTGCTCTGCCACTGAGCCACAACCCCAGCCCATGACTTCATTTTTGATCATGTTAAGTTTTGAAGTACTAGTGGAAAACATAGTGAGATATCCAGAAGTTATGAAAAGATATAAATTTGGAGTTCAGAGCAAGATCTAGACAACAGACATTAAAATAAGGTTTATTCATGTGGTGGTCAGAGTTGTAGGATTATATGAAGCCATCTAAAAGCAATTTATACAGCAGTGGTCCTCAGTGCTATGTGTGTGTGCACAGTCTTCTTTTTTGTTTTTAATTGAATCTGAACACGTTCAGTTGTGATATACACTCTATAATTCAAACTTAGTCCTTATAATTCCTCATTTTCTTGTACCTGGACAAATTAATGAATTTATTCTACCTGTTTGATGTCTGAAAATATTTGAGATTTCAATTTTTGTTATAGCAAGAAAAGCAATGGACTTCCTAACAATTAACATTTAAAATAAATTTTAACCTATATAATATTTCACATTATTTTAAAATTATTATTTAAATTATTTTATTTTATGATATGCATTTCTATATATTTTAACACATATATAGACAAATGTAATCATCACCACATAAGGACACAGAATAGTTTCAACATGCCCCACAAAATCCCTTGTTCTATCACTTCATAGTAACCCTTTCTCTTACTCATAGATGTTGACAAACTGTTTTCTATCCTTATAATCTTGTGTTTTATATAATGTCACATAAATGACATAATGTTTTATGTCGCTTTTTCACATTGGCTTCTTTTATGCAGCATAATGTCAATCAGGTTAACTAAGTTTTGTGTGCATTAATAGTTTATTTTCTTATTCTGAATATTATTCCATTGTATGGATGTGCCACAGTTTGCTCATACATTCACCTACTGAAGGACTTTTAGATTCTTTCCAGTTTGGGGTAGTTCTGAGTAGAGCTGATATAAACATTGGTGCTCAGACACAAGTTTCATAGAAACTCAGGTGTGAAATGTCTGGGTCATATGGTTAAGTCTTTAACTTTATAGGAAACCACCAAACTATTTCTCCAGTGAGACTGCACCATTTTTATTTCCTGTAGTAGTGTATGAAAGACACCATTGCCCACATATTTGCCAGGACTTGGAAGGAGAGTGATGGTATAGTATCAAAACAATGGGGCAGCAAGCCCTGTGGTTCTAGCCAAACACCAAGGAATGCCATGACTGCTGAATCAAAGAATCCACAATACTAAAATAGTGTCAACAATAAGAATATACAACTTTGAGTGTAGCAAGATGTTAGAAGTTCATTTGTTGAGCCTGTACCTCTTGGTCATTCTCTCTATATATACCCAATGTCATGTGAGTTAAGAAAAAACTGAATATGCTGAGGAATTCTAGGGGGAGGAGAAAATCAGATTTTTATAGCTCTGTTAGGTATAGGCACCCAAGTTACCATCTTACTTGGTTCCATGGGGGTGACCAAAATATTGAGGACTGCAGGGCAAAGCTGCAGCAGAATGTATCAAAAGGCCCCTGGGTCTGGACACTTGCTGGTCTCTAGAAGATAAATGGGCAAGAGAGTGACATCTTTGGGATAAAGAGCCAAAGGAGAAAAAAAGTCTTCCTGCAGTTCAGCCTTATAAAAGGAATATACAAATATCCTATAGTGCACATTATGCTTAAAGGTAAAGGAATTAATGCTTTCCTCTACTATTATGAGCATGGCAGGTTGCCCACTCACAATTTCTATTCAAGATAGTACTAGAAATCCTAGTCAAGGTAGTATAGGAGTTAGAAAGATATGTACACTGATTGCAAAGATACAAGTGAAATAGTCTTTAGTTACAAATGAAATGATCATCTATGTATAAAATCATAACAAATCTACATAAAAAGCAATTTGAACTAGTAAAGTCATAAAATATAATGTCAATATACAGATATCAATTATTTTCTGTGTACTAAGCAAAGAACAATTATGAATTGAAATCTTAAAATATCATTTACATAGCATATAAAATATTTAACATGGATGAATAAATTTGAAGAACTATGTGCAAGATCTGTACACCTACAAGTACAAAACTTTACTGAGAGAAATAGAAGATTAAGTAAATGGAAAGATATACTATGGTCATGTAGTAGAAGGTTCAATGTTTTTAAGGCATTATTTTATTTTTTATTATTGTGTGATATTCACAAACCTAGTGACTTAAGATGAACAAGTTTACTTTTTCATAATTTCTGTGAATAAGGAATCAAGGCATAAGTTAGTTGAATTCTCTTCTCAGAGTTTCACCAGGCTGGCTGAAATCAAGGTGTCAAGCAGAGCTGCAATCTCATCTGAGGCTCACAGTATTCTTCCAAACTTGCTGGTTATTGGCAGAATTCAGTTCCTTGGGATTATAGGACTGAGGATCAGAGAGAGTCACCAACCAGTCCTCTGAAGCACAAAAGTGAATGGATAAACTGAAGCTTTTTAGATTAATCTGAGAAGCCAATTACATCAAATCACTAAAGTCAAACTATGGTACAAACTTTCAATTTTAAGTTCTTGGGATCTAATGTACAACCTGACAACTAGTAATTAATAATAATATATTATTTACTTGAAATTTGATAAGAAAGCAGATTTTATGTGTCTCACCCTCCCCCACATACACACACTAATGGTAACTATGAGTGGTGATGGATATGTTGATTAATTTGATTGTGATAATCATCATAAATGTGTACATATATCAGATAATCACACTGCACACCTTCAATATAAATAATTTTTATTTGTCAATAATACCTCAATAAAGCTGGAAAAAATAGGACTATAATGTAGAAGCCCATAGGAAGCTTTTGCCTCTGTGTAAACTATCACCTCTTTGGGACTTAGCTTTTGATGGTGGATCCAGGGCTGCTTTTGGTCAACCAGGTCAGCAGGTGGAAAGAAGAGCTAGATGCTGAGCAGAGGAAGCAATGACAAACCAGAATCTGCCAAGCATCTCTGCATCTGTCCCTCACTATATCCAAGAAATATTTGTATTTTTCAAAGATGTATACTAAAATATTTTCCATCTTACATGTACTTCTCAAATACGATGCTGGTAATTTTCAATCAAGAAGCTGAGTTTATTTCTCCATGTAATCACACCTGGGAACTACTTGTGACTACTTTGACTAACAGAAGATGGTATAAATAGAACTATACCAGTTCTGGGCACAGCACTTACCTGGCATGAAAACTTGTGATTCTTGTCCCTTGCAGCAGTCCCTGTGGAATTCACATTACATGCTGTAGAAGCCCAAGCCACATGTTAAGGTTACACATAAGTGCTCTAGTCCACAGTCCCACTAAGAAACATGTCATGTTTCCAAGAAACATGTGCATGAACTGTCTTAGATGTCTGTCTTTGATCCTTCAGATAAATCCAGCCACAGACACTATCTGACAAACTGTGAGGCCTCTATGTGAGAACTACTCACTGAAAATAGTCACCTTACAGAAGAACCATGAGAGATAATAAATTTTAATCCTTTTAGTCTTTGAATAATTGTATATGTAACATTACATAACCATTAGTTTTTGACCATAAAGATACTTGAAGAATTAGTCAGTGCTTTACATCCACTTCCCAAACCTCACACAGGTTAGTCTAACATGGAACCATTCAAATAAAAGGATTCTGATAAATGTAGTTTCTAGCTCAACACTGTAAGTTGACAGTAAAACATTTTAGTATATTTGGTTTGGTTGTATAACTTACTTTGGCCTTTGAAATGTAACTGGACATAGTGCAAATAGAGGCTTTAAATGTGCTTCATGTGTTGGTTTGTTTTTGCATTCATGCTACCTGCCATAAGAAAAGCATGGGTAACCTCTAGTGTGGTTGCACAATGATTAAATACATGGAGCAGACCTGACTTCAACCCTCATTCTGGAGTCAAGCCTTGCCAAGCCCAGCAGACTTGTGAATAAGAAATAAATACTTATTGTCATAAACCATTAACATTTGGGAGTTTTACCTGCATAAAATTACTTTAACAATAACCACATATTATAAGTGGTGAATAAATGTAAAGAATAAAACATTTATTCTCTCTTTCTTGATAAAAATTCTTTATAGTAACCAAATAGTTGATGTGGAAAAGTTCCTTGTACAAGAATCCCCATTTATAAGTGCAGGAATAATGATAGAATAGCACCATTTTGCAGCTTATAACAAAGAGACAGTTATAGGTAAATATCATAAAATGGTAAAATTATTAGGTCAAAGATGACAGAGAAGTTTATAATAGGTATATTAGGGGGACAACACATGAACAAATTAATCAGTGTTAATCTTACACAAAAAAAGAGAAAACCATATTTTTTTTTGCCTAATGATTGGATTCAGTAGGAAGTACAAACAACAGAACTTTTCACTTGTTCTTGCTAAAATTTGAATCAGCATCTGATGAACCTCTATAACTAACCACAAGAAACACATGGTCAGAGAAACTAATGAGTGGTGGCATCAGTTAATGAGTTATAGAAGCCTCAGTGAAGTTTAACGAGACCATGGGAGAGGAACAATAGAAAAATCCAGAATGCGGAAAATTCTTCAGAATAAACAACTGATTTTTTCCACAAATACATTGAAATGAAAGAGAAGAGGAGTGGAACTTATGACTAAAAGAGGTGAAAGAGACACACTGAATGACTAAATTATGCACTTTGGATTCTGATTCAAACAAACCAATTGGAAAAATAAGGAGACAACTAGAGAATACTGAATTTGAATACTGAGTGAATATTTGATAACATTAAGGAATAGTTGTTATCTTTAGATGTAATAAAATCTTTAGATACAATTAAGAATAGTAATCTTCATACATGTTATTGTAATTATGTTTAAAAATAAGTACTTATATTTTAGAGATACACGCTGAAATATTTATGGATGAAATGACACATCTCGGTTTTGTTTTAAAATGAGGGCCAGTGAATGAGGGATGAAAGGGCAACAAGATTGGCAAAAAAACTAGGTTTTTCAATGAAGCAATTCAGTACACAGTGGTACCAGTTAGAGAAATGGGAAAGCCAGAGAGAAAGTTGGATTTTGATCAGAACAAGGGAAATGGCAGATTGAGTTCTGTTTTCAACACATTAGGTTTGAAATGCCTGTTAGACATAAAAGGGGAGATCTCAAGTAGATAATTGAGAGTCAGGTGCTTAGCCGAGAGATCATACTTGAGATGTAACTTTGCATATAACCAGATTCTATAGTTTATGCCCTCTCTGTTATCTCATCTATCCCCATGTCTTTAATGCTTCCTAGTTAAGTAGGTACTATTATGTTTTCTATAGCTCCTACAATTCCTATAGGGAGTGTTAATTTGTTCTGCCATTTTGGACAAGTTAGTAATATCCAGTTTAGGATTACTTCCTGAGAAACACATTATAAATGAAAAATATTTTAAGGCAAGAGTACATTGAATACACCTAACCTGCAGAACATCATAGTTTAACCTGGCTTACCATGAACATGTTCAGAACACTTACATAAGCCTAAAGTTGAGCAAAATCATTTAACACAAAGTCTATTAATATGAAGTGTTAAATATCTCATGCACACACACAGATGGAAATTTCAAAGCATCACAGGATGTGAATACACAAAATATAATATTCAAAAATCACTGGCAAACACAGTACACTGTAGAATATAGATTGTTTACCTTTGCAATCATGTGGCTAAGTAGGAGCTGTGACTGCTTGCAGCTGCCCAACATCTGGAGAGAGTATTTTGCAGCATATAACCAGTCTGGGGAAAGACCAAAATTCTAAATTAAATGTATGATTTCTACTGAGTGCATATTGCTTTCACAGTATTGTAAAGCTGAAAAATTATGTCAAACCATTGTAACTCAAGGACCATCTGTGTTAAAATTAAAATGCACATTGATAATGACCAAGCAATTCTACATCTCTGTATCTATCCTAGCATAGTATTAGCACGTGGATGAAAGTAGACATGTAAAAGGGTGCTCTCACGGTCATGTTTCTAATGCCAAGAAATGTGGAACAATTCAAATGTCCACCAACATGAAAATGGTTAAATTAAAAATATTTCCATAGTATGGTATTATGCAACAGTTAAAAATATGCAGGATATTTCTATGTACTATAATTAAAAGATCTCCAAGATATGTTGTTGAATAAGAAAAGCAAGTTGCATAGAAAGACTTCTATTTCTACATTTATGTTGTTAAAAAAACCTTTGTGTGCACATGTGCTCATACATATATTTGTATATACATACAAAAAAGCCAAAATATTTCTAATGATATACCACAAATAGATAACATTGACTGTATTTGGATAGGATACTGGGTTTAGGGGCTGATCAAAATAATTTTTTAGTTTGATCAGTAAAGATTTGATTTTATGATGAAAAGCTATTTCCACATTACTTGCAAATTATTTTTTTCTAATTTGAAAGAGTAGGGTAATTACATGTAACCATTTTGGACTAAGTCATATTGAACTGCACTTAATAATACAAGTTCTGGAATGGGACTTCCTGAGTTTGAGTCCTGGTTCTACAATTTAGTTGTTCTCCTCTTCTCTCTTTCCCTCCCCTCACCTCCTGTTATGGTTTAAATGTGAGGCATCCATCAAAAGCTCACATCTGAGACAATGCAAGAAGATTCAGAGGAGAAGTGATTAGGTTACAAGAGTCTTAACCCAATCAGTGAATTAATGACCTGATGGGATTAACTGAGTGGTGACTGAAGGTTTATGGGGTGTGGCTAGAGGAAGTGGGTCATTGAAGTCATGGCTTTGGGGTATATATTTGTATTTGGAGAGTGGAGCCTCTCTCTGTTTCCTGATCATCATGTAAACTGCTTCCCTCTGTCACACTCTTCCATCATGACTCTCTACCTCACCATGAGCCTTAAAAAATGGAGCCTGCTGTCTATGGACTGAGACCTCTGAAACCATGAGGAGCTCCCAAATAAACTTTTCCTCTTCTTCAATTGTTCTGGTCATGTTTTTAAGTCACAGCAGTGAAAAATCTGACTAAAATACCTCCCCTACAAACGCATGCGTGCTTGCGCTTCGTGCTCTCGCGTGCTCTGTGTGTGTGTGTGTGTGTTTGAGCAAGATGCATACATTCTCCATGCTTCTGTTTCCTTGATTTTAAAATAGAGTTAATAGTATTACTTCATTCAAAAGGTTGTTGTAAAATAATACATGTAAGAGCCTTAAAAGACTGTCTAGTAGGCTGGGGTTGTGGCTCAGTGGTAGAGCGCTTGCCTAGCATGTGTGAGGCACTAGGTTTGATTCTCAGCACTGCATATAAATAAAAATAAATGTCCACTGACAAATAAAAATATTTTTTAAAAAAGACTGTCTAGTACATAGTAAGTGATCTTAGTTGCTTTGTAATTTTTGTTGTTATTTCCATTTCTTAATAGGCTTGTGGTTTTGTATATTAAAGGTATGTGGGTACTTTTCTTTTTTGGTGGGGCGAGTAGGTTTCTGAGGATGGAACTCAGGACCTGGCATATGCTAGGTAAGTGCTCCACCACTGAGCTATATCCACAGACTTTTTCATTTTTTATTTTGAGGCAGAGTCTCACTAAATTGCTGAGGCTCGCCTCAAATTTGTGATCCTCCTGCCTCAGCCTCCCCAGTCACTGGGATTACAGGTGTGCACCACCACACTGGCTGGATACTGTTCTTATGAAAAAGATGCTGAAATGTGGACTGAAAAGTATTTTTAGGATACTTATAGTAGATTATTTCATTAACATTTTGAATATATATTATGTGCAATGTGTCCAAAGTGTTTGTTTTCCTGAACTGTTGTCTGTCTGAAAAGCCATACTGTGGCTTTTAATGGTTTTGTCAATGACTTGAGATGAAAGAAAGGGAAAAAGAAAAAGAAAAATGTGGATGATATAAGTCTTCAAAGGAATACAAATTCCATTGATGATAGCGTGCTGGGTTGAGTCTAATAAGATGAAAGAGTATTTTACCATGTAGTAAAATAATCTTAAATTAGATCTTAAAGTTTCTCTCATCCAATAGCCAGTCGGTGTTCTAATACCCTTATCAATATCCCAAATAAAAATCATTCTACATATTCTTAAATGTTGTTTTGAACAGGGGCTCATTATTTAGTGAAACAGACTGTTCAATTGTTGGATAACTAGAACTGTTCCTTCTGTTGATCTTAAATCCGCAATTTCATGACCTTGAGAACTGTTTTCTTTTCCTACTAGAGACACACAAATCAATTCTCTCTCATCTTTCACATTAAAACTTTAAAAATATTTGTATACAGTGATCCTGTCACCTTAGAATCATCTTCTTTTCCAGGTTAAAAATTCCTTTATGTCTTTGATTTCCATCCTATCATCCTCTTTATCCTCTGGACCAATTCCAGTTTAGTGGTGTTCTACTTAGAGTGTAGGGCTTAGTATTTTTCTTGCTAGGAAAGTATATCCATTACTGCAACTCATCACTTTTGTACATACCAGAGAGATAATCTGGAGCAGTTATTCTTCTAATGACCCCATATAATTAACCCTTGTGGTGTCTAATTAAAAATAAACATATATCAGTGTCCTTATGTTTCCCTGTGGAACTGTTCTAATTCATCTTTGTCCTCTGGCTACCATTTTACATAAGATATCCATAGGGCAGTTAATTTTGGAAAGACATATGATAGAAAATTGCAGTTCAATTTTTTTACTTACTTTCAATCAGTCCTTGTGGTTTTACCTAGGAATAATTTTCTTATACTTATTTATTTGTTCATCTCTAACCCCATGTATAGGTAATGTTGAAAAGTGAGCCTATAAAATGGAATGATCTGGGTTAACCCCATCCACATACCTACCAAATTTACCCCTATGAACCTGGGTGACAGATATTCTCCTGAATCAGGGAGAACTTTGACCTATTCTATCTCAGAAACAGTATCCTCCCCTGCATGAAATCCAAATACACCAGCATACCTGAGCACGTATCTGTAAACCCTTATGAAACCTTTTGTTTATCAGGTTCTGACTCTTAAAGAATCCAAAATTTACTCTTTTATTAGGGTGCCTACATCCAGAGTCATTTTGTTCCTCTGATACTTTAAGGTAAACCTCAGATGATTTGGATATGGCTTACTGAATAACTTCCAAATATTGGGGATACATCCTTGGATCTCTTCTCTATCTATATTCACTCCCTTCCCCCAGTCTTAAAGGTTTAAATACCATCAACATGCTGATAATAGAAAATGTATATCTTCTGTTCAAATACCTCTCTTGAATTCTGCCACCCCACATGTCTGATTTACCCTACTGCAGACTCTTTTTAAAGTAATAGGATAGGTTACTATAAAAGTAGTCTTTTATAAACTTTTGACTCTGGGAAGCAATGCAATCAATCTATTTTCCACTAGATAGCTGCAAGTAAGAATATCCTGGAGCTGATGAGTGCCAGGAGCTTTTGATGGATCAGTTATAAATTAAAGTTCTGGTGACCTGATCATTGGGTTTGATTTATTTGTTAGAGTAGCTCACAGAACTCAGGGAAAAACTTTCTTATACTGATCATTTGTAGTAAAAGATAGAGAGTAACAGCCAGATGGAAGACATGCATATAACAAGGTATGAGGAAAGGGGCTTGGAAATTCCATGCCCTCTCTGTGTGTACTACCTTCCATGAACTTCCATGTGCTCAGCAATCTACAAGTTCCCCAAGCACAGTCGTTGAGTTATTATGGAGGCCGCATCATGTAGGAATCATTCTTCACGGTGATTAACCCAGTCTTTAGTCCTTCTCCCCTCCCTAAGGTTGGAGGTTGGAGGTTGGGAAGTGAGGCTGAAGTTCCAACCTTCTAATCATGCCTTAGTCTTTCTGGTGACCAGTTCCCATCATAAAACTATCTAGGAGCTCCTCACTGCCAATCATCTCATTAGCATATAAAAGATACTCTTATCACTTCAGAGGTTCCAAGAGTTTATTTTAAGAGCTGTGTTCCAGAAACCAGAGTCAGAGATCAAAAACAGTCTTTAGCAGCATAATGGCAGCCTTGCCTACAATGATAGTCCATAAGATTATATCCCCTAGTATTGTAGTAGTCAGTTTAGCTTGTGTACACTCTATGAAGCTGCACACAATGGAATTGCCTCACAACATATTCCTCAGAACATATTCTTGTCATTAAATGACACATGACATATATATTTCTTATTATGTCACAGATAAATACATTAGGCAAGTTACTGTTAGACAATTTGCTCTTTCTCTTTATAACCTGTTAGAATTTTCTCTCCAGATTTTCATAAATTTCACTCTTTCTCTAGGTGTGGATTTTCCTCTATTTCCCTTTAGAGTACTCTGTCAATAACTTGTTTATCTTTAATTCTGGAAATTTAATTCTGGATAATTTATCACCCATTATTTATTTAAATATTTTCTCTTTATTTTTCTCCCTTTCTGGAATTTACATTACCCAAATGTTAGTACATTTACCTCTATCAAACATATCTCCAAGATGTTATTTTAGCTTTTCTTTTGTTTAATATATATATATATATATATATATATATAT